>SJYC01086025.1:0-69228 GCA_006408675.1 Madoqua kirkii | reverse complement strand
CAGAGTTCCAAAGAATAGCAAGGAGAGATAAGAAAGCCTTCCTCAGCGATCAATGCAAAGAAATAGAGGAAAACAATAGAATGGGAAAGACTGGAGATCTCTTCAAGAAAATTAGAGATACCAAGGGAACATTTCATGCAAAGATGGCCTCAATAAAGCACAGAAATGGTAGGGACCTAATAGAAGAAGAAGATATTAAAAAAAAGATGGCAAGAATAAAGAACTGTACAAAACAGATCTTCACGACCAAGATAATCACGATGGTGTGACCACTCACCTAGAGCCAGACATCCTGGAATGCGAAGTCAAGTGGGCTTTAGGAAACATCACTACGAACAAAGCTAGTGGACTGGAAAAGGTCAGTTTTCATTCCAATCCCTAAGAAAGACAATGCCAAAGAATACTCAAACTACCACATAATTGCATACATCTCACACGCTAGTAAAGTAATGCTTAAAATTCTCCAATCCAGGCTTCTGCAATATGTGAACCATGAACTTCCAGATGTTTAAGCTGGTTTTAGAAAAGGCAGAGGAACCAGAGATCAAATTGCCAACATCCGCTGGATTATGGAAAAAGCAAGAGAGTTCCAGAAAAAATGCTTTATTGACTATGCCAAAGCCTTTGTGTGGATCACAATAAACTGTGGAAAATTCTGAAAGAGATGGGAATACCAGACCACCTGACTTGCCTCTTGAGAAACCTGTATGCAGGTCAGGAAGCAACAGTTAGAACTGGACATGGAACAACAGACTGGTTCCAAATAGGAAAAGGAGTACATCAAGGCTGTATATTGTCACCCTGTTTATTTAACTTATATGCAGAGTACATCATGAGAAATGCTGGGCTGGAAGAAGCATAAGCTGGAATCAAGACTGCCGGGAGAAATATCAATAACCTCAGATACGCAGACGAAACCACCCTTATGGCAGAAAGTGAAGAGGAACTAAAAAGCCTCTTGATGAAAGTGAAAGAGGAGAGTGAAAAAGCTGGCTTAAAGCTCAACATTCAGAAAACGAAGATCATGGCATTTGGTCCCATCACTTCATGGGAAATAGATAGGGAAACAGTGGAAACAGTGTCAGACTTTATTTTTGGGGGCTCCAAAATCACTGCATATGGTGATTGTAGCCATGAAATTAGAAGATGCTTACTCCTTGGAAGGAGTATGACCAACCGAGACAGCATATTAAAATGCAGAGACATTACTTTGACAACAAAGGTCTGTCTAGTCAAGATTATGGTTTTTCCAGTGGTCACGTATAGATGTGAGAGTTGGACCATAAAGAAAGCTGAGTGCCGAAGAATTGATGCTTTTGAACTGTGGTGTTGGGGAAAACTCTTGAGAGTCCCTTGGACTGCAAGGAGATCCAACCAGTCCATCCTAAAGGAGATCAGTCCCGGGTGTTCATTGGAAGGACTGATGCTGAAGCTGAAACGCCAATACTTTGGTCACCTGATGTGAAGAGCTGACTCATTTGAAAAGACCCTGATGTTGGGAAAGACTGAAGGCAGGAGGAGAAGGGGACAACAGAGGATGAGATGGTTGGGTGGCATCACTGACTCAATGGACATGGGTTTGGGTGGACTCTGGGAGTTGGTAATGGACAGGGAGGCCTAGTGTGCTGCAATTCATGGGGTCGCAAAGAGTTGGACATGACTAAGTGACTGAACTGAACTGAATTGAAGGGGGTGCTTCCAAGGCTGACAGCTGACCCTTAACCTCCTCCTACCAGCCTCCAGGTTCCCCATC
Organism: Madoqua kirkii; assembly: GCA_006408675.1. Classification (NCBI taxonomy): domain Eukaryota; kingdom Metazoa; phylum Chordata; class Mammalia; order Artiodactyla; family Bovidae; genus Madoqua; species Madoqua kirkii. The sequence continues at coordinate 67,475 of SJYC01086025.1, read as the reverse complement.
CCTCCCCCTCCTCTTGAGTCTACAGAGGACCGTGACCTTCAGGAACAGAGAGAGAGGCTCTTTAAAACAAGTGCATCCACTAGGTCTATCAAAGAGGGGTTTTTTCCTGCTCTAAAGTCCTTTATGTAAACAGCGATGTTGTTGGGAAACTGGGTTGGGCTGGGTGAGGGGAGGGAGTGTCGCAGGCTGGGAGGGACACGCATTTAGAGAAGGTTTCTTTGAGAACAAGATTTCTGACACAGTTTCTCCATGTTCATTCACCTCATCGCCCCTCACGACCCTGCTCTGGTGGATCCCCATCTCCAGCTCTGCCCACGAGCTCACCCCCTGCTGAGGCAGGGCCCCACTCCCAGAACCTTGCTCACGTGCCTCCCAGTCCCCTCCTTGCACACCGCATCCACCTGCTTCTGCCGCTGCCAGGCTGAGCTGCCCGTCCAACAGGTTCCCTCGCTCCGTCACTCTGCACACCTTTCCTGCACGCCTGCTCTGTGCAGGAGTGAGCAACAACCCTGCCCCCTGGGAACTGCACAATCAAGTGGGTAAAATAAGATGTGCAAAGAACCATTTCAAACACGTGCAAGGCAAAACGAGAAACGCACACACACACACTCTGTTACATGAGCACGCGGGTGAAGGGAAAAAGACCTGGCTTTGGCAAGAGTCCCCAGCGGATCTCCATCTGGGGTGGGCGCCCACTCCCCTGGCCTGCCCCGTCCTCCTCACTGAAGCCAGGTGCGTGCCCCAAAGCAGTGGGGCAAGGCCACTGCCAGCAGCAGAGACGCAAGGCTACCCGCAGGACCGCCGCCGCCGCGGGCGGGAGGAATTGGAGGCAGCTCCTGAGTCTCTGCAGCAGCTCTAGTGACGAGAAAGTGTTTGCAGCAGAGCATCCTGAGGGCCCCGCAGTCAGAGTCGCCTGGCCAATGGAATTTTACGACGTTGATTCAGCACCAAATTCTGAACAGACATTAAGCTGCACGGTTGCAAGGTAGACAGGGCGGGAAGAAAGCTTGTTGAGAGGCGCTGGGAGGAGAGGATGCAGGAAGGCTGGACACAGACGCTGCTTTTCGGTTCTCTTACGGCCTAGTCCTTCCTAACGACGTTTGTTTCATTCTCAGCACTTATACCAAGTCTGTGCTTAAAAAAGAACGAAATGAAGGACGTGTCGCTTGATAAAGGATTTGTTTTGATTCACAACATTTTGTTAAAGTTTTACTACTGCTGCTGTTGCTGCTGCTAAGTCGCTTCAGTTGTGTCCTACTCTGTGCGACCCCAGAGACGGAAGCCCCCCGCAGGCTCCTCTGTCCATGGGAGTTTCCAGGCAAGAGCACTGGAGTGGGCTGCCATCACCTTCTCCTAAGATACTACATTTCTAATACTGTTAATCGAAAGAAAAGCAGTTTATGAAGCCAATCATGAACAATCTTAGATATGGGGGCACTTTAAATATACAAAACGCCTCTGAATTTGAGCTGGATTTTTAAAACACTCGCTTGGTCCATTCTACAGTAAAGCAGGGCAAAGCAGACAGTCCTTTCTGACAGTAATAACCATCTCCCGATTGTTCCAGGAATGGCCATACTCTGCGGTTTTCTCAAATGGAATTTCCTCTGTAGGTAAATATTGAGACAATACTTAACTTGGCTCAGATCCATCTATATTGACTTCAGGAAGCAGCAAATATCACGGGACAACACAAGAGTGAGGGAGGGAACGCTGGAGTCGTGATCCCCAAGGCAAAATGGGGCACACCAGCACTTAAGATCGACTCTAACGCCCTTCCCCTCCTGATACACAATACAAACACAGAAGCTTCCGGTTATTAAGTCTGGGAGTATTTAATACACGAGTAAACAGAGTGAGACTTTCACATTCAAAAAATGGCTCCATACAAAAATTTTCAAACCACTTTGAACCTTTTCTATATAAAACACTATTGGCAATCATTTACTGTATTATTACAAAGCACACAACTTACAGTCCACCTCAGTGTGACATTACAAATATCTTTTTTTTTCTTTTTTTAATTTTTATTTTTTTAATTTAATACTTTATTCCATTTCACAATCCTGCATTGGTTTTGCCATACACTGACATGAATCAGCCACAGACGTACATGATCTCCCAAAGCCGAAGCACCCCCCCACCACCTCCCACCCCACGCTACCTCCCTGGATCATCCCGTACACCAGCCCCAAGCATCCTGTATCCTGCTTTGAACATAGACTAGTGCTTCATTTCTTATATGATTGTATACATGTTTCAGTGCCAATCTCCCCAGTCATCCCGCCCTCTCCCTCTCCCTCAGAAGCCAAAAGTCCGTTCTATACCTCTGTGTCTCTTACGTTGTCTCACTTACAGGGCCATCGTACTCTCTTTCTAAATTCCCTATATATGTGTCAGTATACTGTAATGGTTTTTTTCTTTCTGGCTAACTTCACTCTGTATAATTGGCTCCAGTTTCATCCATCTCATAAGCCCACCAGGCTCCCCTGTCCCTGGGATTCTCCAGGCAAGAACACTGGAGTGGGCTCCATTTCCTTCTCCAATGTATGAAAGTGAAAAGTGAAAGGGAAGTCGCTCAGTCACGTCCGACTCTTCGTGACCCCATGGACTGGAGCCTATCAGGCTCCTCTGTCCATGGAATTTTCTATGCAAGAGTACTGGGGTGGGGTCCCATCACCTTCTCCACCCTAGCCTTAAATCCACACTTTTGTCTGCTCTCTTAAAAAAAAACATAATTCTCACTCCCCTGTCCCTGGGATTCTCCAGGCAAGAACACTGGAGTGGGCTGCCATTTCCTTCTCCAATGTATGAAAGTGAAAAGTGAAAGGGAAGTCGCTCAGTCATGTCCGACTCTTCGCGACCCCATGGACTGCAGCCTATCAGGCTCCTTTGTCCATGGGATTTTCTATGCAAGAGTACTGGGGTGGGGTCCCATCACCTTCTCCGCCCTAGCCTTAAATCCACACTTTTGTCTGCTCTATTAAAAAAAACATAATTCTCAACTTTCAGGTTGTGCATTTTTTCCCCCATTGACAAGATACATGATTTCTAAGACCTTATAAGTGTTCATTTGCCTTTCTTACTCCTGGGATGCGCATTTGTCCTTTTAGGTAAGATTTGCCAGTTACCTGAAGGCAGACCCAGTAATCTCTGCTAAAGAACACAGATCTAGGGGAAAACCAGAATATTTCCAGAAATACCTATTATAATAACAGACATTTGGAATGATGTGTTTAATTTCTTAGATTTAAGTATTGTCTGATTTTGCAAAATGAAAGTATTTCCCACTTTAATGTCAAAACATCTCCTAATAAAATTAATTATAGAGCAGAAGGCATGTGATTATCACCAAGTCTTTTTCTTGTGCTCTGTTTGCTCTTCTGGTGTTATAAATCAGGACTATAAATAAAGAAGGTTGTAACATTTCATCTTTTCATTTTTAGATCAGGACATTCAAGTATTCTTTCTGGAGATAGGGAGAAATAAAGAAGAAAGTCCTTACTATTAATCATAAACAGTACTGAGATTTTAATTTCCCTTAATGGAGATGGTAATGATACAAATTTAGAAGTGAAGCCATTGAAGGTGGGAAATGTCACTCTGAACAAGCTCTTCCCACAATTCTCCTACTTTTACAAAAGTAAAGTAAGTCATCTTTAGGGCAAACATTCTGACCAATCATACATTTAAGCTGTGACAGATCTCCAATTTTAGCTTTCTAAAGATTATACAGGAATCGATTCCAACAGCTGCTGCTTGGTTTTAAGATTTGACTCATGAAACATGCTCATTCTTCCACTGGAAAATAACATTCTCATTAAAGGCAGTCAGGATTCTCCTTGATTAAGCTGAGTGACTTAAATGCCTCAGTTAACACAAGTGATGGAATGTGTATACGTATATACACACACATATTCAATTTTTAAAATGTTAATATGACGGGCTTAAATAGCAATGCCTTGAAGATGAGAATTTTAGGTTGAGTGTTTTATAAGAAAAATTCATTGTATGAAAAATCAATGGGTCAGGTGATTATTTAGCACTGAAAACTCTATTTTAGCACTTCCTTTACAGAACCATTAGATTTATAATAAGTGTGTTAACGTGAAGTTGACGATTAACAGCTTGGCTTTGTAGTGAGAAAAACTTCGGGTCAATTACTGGTTCTGCCACTTACCAGGTATGTGACCTTGAGGCAGGTAGTTTTCTATTGATAAGTTTTAATCTTTAAAATGGAAAAAAAGAAAAAGAATACCAGCCACCTCACATGACTGTTACTGGGATTTAATAACATCACCAGACGACCATGAGGAGAAGAACATTAATGTTAACGTATTGACAAAGGCTGAAGATATAATAGGTGTTGCAAGCCAAAGAAAGCTACCAGTTCAAAATACAAAACACTTTCAGCATTATGTCCTGAGAACCAGTTCCATGGTCCTTGGGTCTTCACCCAAGTATCTTAAAACAAAATGTAGGATATAAAGTGTTGGAGGGTAGGAAAGAGGTGGGCTTTGTTTACTGATTTTGGAAAAGAGGCTTCAGAGGATGGTATGTCACATCTGCTCCTTAACCTTCCCGAAGGGGGAGGGATGTGAGTACCCACCTCACCACTGAAACCTAGTGAGGGGCTTTCATGTGCCCACTAGAGGCCTGATATGGCTCTCCCGGACTCTCACTGGCAACGGAGCCAAGTTTGACGCCCAGCAAGGAAATTTGGAAGGCAGCAGAGAGGCAGGTAAGTTGCTTTACTGGGACAGAAAAAAGAGTTCCTCCTGCAACTGTATTCCTTCTAATAGTAGATAAAAGAATATGTAAGTTTACCCTCAAATTTAAGCCACATTAGAGAAGAAGCCGGCCTTGGAGTGTTTCACTTATGCCCAAGAGTGCCACCCAGAAAGGGCAATGGGATTTTATCCTTGAGAGTCCATTTGGAGTGTCCCTCCAGAGAACTGGCAGCCTAATGAACAGGTGGCCAGCCAGGGGGCAACACTGCCTGGTTCATGACAGTAACAGCTCCAGGACCATAGAATAGTCCCTGAAGAATGCTTTAAAATGTCCACAAGAATCAGCTCTGAACTCTTCTCTTGTGGAGGAAAAAGAAAAACGAAAGTCCACGGTGGAAGAGAAACATCTTGAAACAGTACTAACTTAAGCAAGAAGCTTCTACATGCTCCATTGCTCTTCCTTTCCTCAATGTTCCGAACACCCTAGAGAGTGAGAAAAAGATAAGGACATCCCCCTCCACACATACCTCCCACACCACCACACACACAGACACACCCCCTCCACACACACACATACCCTACCACACATACACGTTCACCCCGCCACATACACCTGAACCCCACCACACACACCCTACCACACATACACACAGCCCACCACACACACACCCCACCACATACACATACACCCAGCCCACCACAGAGATACCCTACCATACATCATACACACACGCACACACACACACACACACACACACACACACACACACACACACTGCAAGATGCTTGCTTCCAATATCAGTCAGAGAAAATCTACCATCATATCAAGTTCAGAGCTGTGATCACCCTCTGGGACTAGACAGTCTAATTTCTAAAATAAGACTATGTGATTTAAAGAGATCACAGGACTTTCCATTACATAAGAGTGAGCAGAAAAATCACAGTCCTGCCCATTTTCCACTCACAGTCACAGAAAGACAGAGCCTAGAATATAAGTTTTAAAGGGTGCAATGGAAAATAAGAATATAGTGTTTTGAATGTGTTCCCTGAGCCATGCTTGTTCAAAGTACAACTGATTAAGGGTATAAATAGCCCTCTCTCTCTCTTTTAAACAACTGGAAAACCTTATTTCCTGAACTTCCCTGGTGGCTCAGAGGTTAAAGCGTCTGCCTCCAATGTGGGAGACCTGGGTTCAATCCCTGGGTCGGGAAGATGCCCTGGAGAAGGAAATGGTAACCCACTCCAGTATTCTTGCCTGGAGAATCCCATGGACGTAGAAGCCTGGTAGGCTACATCCACGGGGTTGCAAAGAGTCGGACATGACTGAGCGACTTCACTTTCGCTTTCTAGACCCTTATCCACACAGTCACATGGGGCTTTCTCTTCAGTCACACTCTTAACTGGCTATACTGGCTTTGGCCAAACACCACCACGGAGAAGGTGTTCTTACACATACTCCTACACAAGATCACATAAGGGCAAATAAAACGTAAGGTAGGGTAGGGATATAGGTATCGCTAAGATCTAATGCCTAATTATAGAATCAGAATGGAAGACACATATTAATCACTCTGATATAGAGAGGAAATTAAAGACTGATCACCATGACATATGTAAATATACAGTCAGAGCACTATGAAGCCAGACTGCACCTTGCTGGGGGTTATAGAGCTAATTGTGGCAGCTGGGACCTATAGGTCACAGTCTTGTTCCTAAAGGCTAAGCCACTCTCAGTTGACTGAAAGCTTTTCCCAGGCAAGAACCCAGGGTTTGTCCCAAAGACGCTTCCTTTCACTGCCAACTCTTTCCCCACCAATGCTCAACACGTCCACATTTCCAAAAACTTTTGGACAACTCAGAAGCAGTATGGGGTGGTAACAATAATCTTGAAATCCTGTCTTGCAGAGTTTTCTCTCATCTTCCATAAATCACATGGCATAATGGATAGGCTGGAGTCAAAGCTGTGATAGTAGGCTTTGTCTCCACAGCCAGAGCTTAGCACAGTGAACAAAACTCAGGCTGTGCTCGATAAATGACAGGTGGAAAATAAAGTGCTTGTTAGCATGACTGCAATCCATCCTGAAGAGCAAATGTCACATATAAGGCTGGCGAAGAGGAACACTGTCTCCAGAATGAGCTGTGACTCCTTCTTACAAGAGAGGCACTGGAATAAAATCGTAAATTGATTGAGTGAGTAGCCCATGCACTGCAAAGAAGTGTAGCCACACTCACAACAGGAGAAAGCAATAAAGACCCAGTGCAGCCAAAATTAAATATATATATATATATATATATATGTATACACACATTTTCCAGCTTCAGCATGTGACTGCCAAAATGCTATTTCTTACGAAATATAACTGCGAGTGTCTCTTACTATGTCTAGTTCTCTGAATTTTATTATTTAGTTTTATAAATTTTCTAAAATGAACACATATAATTTAATATATAAGAAAGTAAAAGTTATAAATATACATATATACCTTTTCTCTAGAAATAAAGACTTCTGCTCATTTCTTTCACCAGAAGATTAAGAAATCTTTGTTTTACTTTACAATAGTCTGTAGAGTTTGATAATATGTGTTACCCCACGAAAGAAAATATTTATATGGAAAACTGATAGAGGCAGGCAGTACTCAACTCTAGATTTTAACTGTAGGAAAATAATTTCAGCAATGCACATAATAGTGTTTTCTTCCTACCTTCAGGGAAAGCCTGTGAGCTGTAATTAAGTATTGAATTAATGGTACCAGTGCAGAATCAATGGTCAGTACCATCAACACCTGAGCCGGAATGAAACATGAGTATGGGCATCAGCAAAACTGTTGAAAAGAAACAACACTCAAGATGAACTTCTGCTGTGGTTCCAGGTCACCTAACCATAACAATCAAGGTGACAATTCCATGAATGATGACCAAATTATAATGCCCAGATTAAGGTTTCATTTGAACGCACACATACACAGGCACAGAATATTAAAAGACAACAGCTCTTCCACTATCAAACCGCAATGCCAAACTGTAGCCTGTGACTTTGATACTGCCTTACCTGTGACTGCCTTTCTTGGTTCCCTACAAGCCAAGTGTATCATATGCATTTTTACACTAGTGTATATTTTAGTGGATCTTTTGCAAGACTGGTAGGATTGCAACATGTTCCTTAAGGCAATTAGAAACATCCTAAGCTGTCACAAAAGCAGGGCCAGTAGTGCTGACCTATTCACTCAGCAGTGTGTATTGAGTTCAACAAAAATTTCATTCAGGTTTTTCTCCTGAACAAACTCTTTGGCAAATACAATATCATATCTCAACTAAGGTGCAGAGAAGCCCCCTCTGAATCGTAGCCTCCTGCGATTATGCCCTTTGTGATCTCACTGTCTTCATAAGTCAACTTATTCTTGAGCTACTTTATGTTGAGCAGCAAGTTTGTTTTCACTCATTTGTTCCTTCATTTATTCAAGAAATACTGATTGAGAACTCACTGTGTGCCAGGGGTAGGGGAAAAAACCACTGAAGTTTGACTCTCATGGAACTTAATAGTCTTAAAACGGAAGACAGACAATAAGCAAACAAAAACGAGTATGCAGTATGGCAGGTGATAAGTGCTAAGAAGACAAAATAAAGAAGGGTAAGAGAGGGAGAGATGGGGTTTGCTCACGTAGCATTATCAGGAAAGTGCGTTGGGGGCACTCAGGAAACGCTTTTTGAGCAAGTGAGGAACATGGCTATGCACAACTGTACATTTGCTCAGTTAGCTGGTCATCAAGAAATAATGACCTGTACTTAACTCTGTTAGCCATCCATACCCCATGCATTTCCTTTTTAATTTATTGAGCTGATAATCATCGCTACCCTATTTTTGTGTTAGGAGCAAATTAATTACTGAAGTACAGCCTGGGTAACCATGATAGTGTGGTCACTCACCTAGAGTCAGACATGCTGGAGTGTGAAGTCAAGTGGGCCTTAGGAAGCATTACTACAAACAAACCTGGTGGAAGTGACAGAATTCCCACTGAGCTATTTCAAATCCTAAAAGATGATATTGTTAAAGTGCTGAACTCAGTATGTCAGCAAATTCGGAAAACTCAGCAGTGGCCACAGGACTGGAAAAATGTCAGTTTTCACTCCAATCCCAAAGAAGGGCAATGCCAAAGAATGTTTAAAATACCATACAATTGCACTCATTTCACATGCTAGCAAGGTAATGCTCAAAATTCTTCAAGCTAGGCTTCAGCACTACTTGAACCAAGTACTTCCAAATGTACAAGGTGGGTTTAAAAAAGGCAGAAAGACCAGAGATCAGCTGACATTTGTTGGATCATAGAGAAAGCAAGGAAATTTCAGAAAAACATCTACTTCTGCTTTTGACTATGCTAAAGCCTTGGACTGTATGAATCACAACAAACTGTGGAAAATTTTTAGAGATAGGAATACCAGACAACCTTACCTGTCTCTTGAGAAAACTATATGAAAGTCAAGAAGAAACAGTTAGAACCGGACATGGGAACAACAAACTAGCACTACTTGAACCAAGTACTTCCAAATGTACAAGGTGGGTTTAAAAAAGGCAGAAAGACCAGAGATCAGCTGACATTTGTTGGATCATAGAGAAAGCAAGGAAATTTCAGAAAAACATCTACTTCTGCTTTTGACTATGCTAAAGCCTTGGACTGTATGAATCACAACAAACTGTGGAAAATTTTTAGAGATAGGAATACCAGACAACCTTACCTGTCTCTTGAGAAAACTATATGAAAGTCAAGAAGAAACAGTTAGAACCGGACATGGGAACAACAAACTGGTTCCATTCGGGAAGAAATGCCTATTTAGTTCTTTGGCCCATTTTTTGATTGGGTCGTTTATTTTTCTGGAGTTGAGCTGCATAAGTTGCTTGTATATCTTTGAGGTTAGTTGTTTGTCAGTTGCTTCATTTGCTATTGTTTTCTCCCATTCAGAAGGCTGTCTTTTCACCTTACTTATAGTTTCCTTTGTTGTGCAGAAGCTTTTAATTTTGATTAGATCCCATTTGTTTATTTTTGCTTTTATTTCAAGTATTCTGGGAGGTGGATCATAGAGGATCCTGCTGTGATTTATGTGGGAGAGTGTTTTGCCTATGTTCTCCTCGAGGAGTTTTATAGTATACTACCCAAAGCAATCTACAGATTCAATGCAATCCCTATCAAGCTACCAACAGTATTTTCACAGAACTAGAACAAATAATCTCAAGATTTGTATGGAAATATAAAAAACCTCGAATAGCAAAAGCAATCTTGAGAAAGAAGAATGGAACTGGAGGAATCAACTTGCCTGACTTCAGGCTCTACTACAAAGCCACAGTCATTAAGACAGTATGGTACTGGCACAAAGACAGAAATATAGATCAACGGAACAAAATAGAAAGCCCGGAGATAAATCCACATACATATGGACACCTTATCTTCGACAAAGGAGGCAAGAACACACAATGGAGTAAAGACAGTCTCTTTAACAGGTGGTGCTGGAAAAACTGGTCATCCACATGTAAAAAAGTGAAACTAGATCACTTTCTAACACCACACACAAAAATAAACATTATAAATATCTTTATGGCGAAATGTTGCTCTTTGTGATACTTTTCTTAGGATGCTATTGAGAATTTAAGCAGGTCCCAAACTAGGGCACCAGAGGCATGTACAGTAAAATATGCTGTTAGTCTCATGATTTTAAAATGGAAGATTATATAAATGCATGCTTCTGAATAAGTTTCCAGTCTGATAGGTATGCTGTTGTTTATATCTAACAAATGCAAAATCCAACTGAATGCCTAAGGGCGCAATATGAGAATGGGGGAGAGAAAAAGGAGGAGTAAAGAAAACAGATCATCAGTACGGGAAATGACAGAGATCCCCTGTTCATCTAATGCTCCGTGCAAGTGAGCAGCCTTGATAACCAAAGCTGACGGACAGCTGTAAATGCCATTAGGGGGACGTCCCTGGTGGTCCAGTGGTTAAGAATCAGCTTTCCAAGGCAGGGGATGTGGATTTGATCCCTGGTTGGGAAACTAAGATCCCACCTGACACCAGGCAGCGAAGCCTTCAGGCCCACAGTGAAGAGCCAGGGAAGCCAAGATGAATAAAGCATCTCCATCAGGAAACTTCTCTTGCATTCTTAGAGGCAGCGGATTAAACGCTTTTATGGTAGCAAACTTGAGTCAGGCTGTTTTAACTGTTATTATTTGTCTCTATGAGCCTTATTAATAGTGGTTATCTTTAATTTGTATTTTAAATGCCTCTTTCATTCGATAAAGCAGTGAAATTTCCCTAAGGTGGAAGAAAAAGCATGACTTCACCATGGTTTCAATGTAGCATATGCCTCAGTTATGACCAAGACAGGGTTCAACATGTGCAAAAGGTGGTTAAGAAGACATGTTCTGTGACAGCGTAGAGGAAGCAAGAACTTCACCTTTCTGCCTGGTATGTCAAACCAACAGAAGATGCGACAGAAAGAAGCTACTTCTGCAGGGTGTTCATGAATCAGTCCACGTGACTTTATTTACTTGCGCCTTTTCACTCTAGCTTGTCGAAGGTGAGCTCTTCTTTCAAGGTTTTCTAAGTTACTCCTTCAAAATAAAACAGGAGCAGCTTGAAAACACAAATCCAAAACAAAGATGCATGGTGTAATGACTGGGTGACGTTCCTCCTACACACGTTCTACGATTTATCCTCGTTTAACATGTCTCTTCGGCACCGTTTGGAGTGTCAGGCGACATATTTTTACACTAAATGGGTACTGAAGGCAATACTACGCTGACCCCAAAACACCTGCGAGCGACTCTGTGTGGGCTTCTCACGCAGCAGGTTTGCAGTGAAAAGGAGCGCAGTCTCTCTGTCTCCCACAATTCTCTGTCACTCCTCCCCAGAGCCTCTTCCTTTTTTAAAAAATTTTAATTTTAGGTGGCGCTGGGTCTTTGTTGCAGCAGAGCCTCTTCCTTTGAAGAGAGCCAGGTTGATCGAGGACACGTAATAACTAAATCCTTGTGCAGACAGAGAGCGGGCGTGATGGTGCTGCTTGCTATACAGTACCCGTCGTCCATCTGTCTGTCCGTCCATCCTCCTACCTACCTACCTCTGTGTGTATATACAGATGGGCTATACTTTTTATCGACTCAATGGGTCAATAAATATGCAAGTTTATTAAACAATGTCTTCATCAAATATTGGTTGACCACCTACATTGTTAGAAAACACTGCCGTGGTTCCTCATAATAGCTGGAAGTCTTAGGTAAAAAGTTCCACATATTAAAAGGAGTAAAAAGAGAGCGGGGCTTTGGCCTCAGCCCTGCCACCAGCTTCTATTGGGGACTCTGGGCATTTCCTTTTGACAGCGTTGAGCTCAGCTTTTTCTTTTGAATAATGAAGAAACGGAAGCACACGCTCTCTTTTAAAGAATTCCTTTGAGTATAAAATGCCACAAATCTGGAAGTATTTTATAATGCTGGAACCGGGAAAGTAACATTTCTCCCAGAAGAACTTAGGATACTGATCTCATTTAAGTTAAAATCATTCCAATTTGAGAAAAACGTATGTATCATGCCTTCAAACTCCCAGTTAGAATCTGAGCCTAGGTAGAAAGAAGTCAGGCATCCCAGAGCTCCTGTGAAGGAAACAAGCTTGGGTGGCCTGCGCGAGTCCTAAGCGCCGTGAAGGCATTCCTTCTTGCCTGCGGCTGCGGGTGCATGGAGGGTGAGCAGCCTCTCCCAGCTGCTAGTCTACTGTCTCGGTGTGTTTCCATGCCCTCCAAGGGTCAACCATCAGTGTCCTCCATGGGCTGTGGAGGACAATTAGAACATCTGAACAGCAGTTGTTCACTCAGTCGTGTCTGACTCTTTGCGACCCCATGGCCTGCAGCACGCCAGGCCTCCCTGTCCATTGCCAACTCCCGGAGCTTGCTCAAACTCACGTCCATCGAGTTGGTGATGCCATCCAACCATCTCATCCTCTGTCATCTCCTTCTCCTCCTCCCCTCCCCTTTCCCAGCATCAGTCTTCTATCAAGGGAACATTTCTGACCAGTACGCTTTCCTCTTAATATTTCTATTAAACACAACTTTAATAGGAGGTTAACTTTATGAGAATACCCACAAATGGAGAAAATTTGGGCTGTTACCAATATTAGGTTTAGACGCAAAGAAAACACAGTTATCAACATGGAACACTTTCTCTGTTTTGTGAATTTATGACATCTACATTCCTATTTTTTTCTTCTTTTTTTTTGGAAAATGATGCACTGCCTGAAAATAGTTATCTTTAAACTGACCCAAAAAACGACATATCTTCAGGATAAATGGTTTCTAACTCAGTGCTGGAATATAACACACGATAGGTCTTTGGCGGGACCACCCACTCTTGGAAAGTCTAACTTCAACATTTTGCTTAGTATTTGGTTGACTTAAAAAAAAAAAATCACACAATTGATTCACATAAACGATTTTAAATGAAAATAAATACATTTAAATGAAAATAAATACAAAAACCACATTAAAGGCTACCACAATCCTATGATCCGGAGACAAGCAGAGCTAACACCTTGTGGGATATCCTTCTCTCTCCTGGAAAGTAGACGTACATTATAATACGTATCTCCATCTGTGCCCATAGACAAAATCCATCCCATACTCCCACATATCCAGGTACCCAGAGAGCTCATGTATGCACCCATGCCTCTCTGTGCACATCTGTCTACAAGGCACCCTCTTCTGGAGATCTCATCTCCCATAACTCTGAGTTTATTGGCAACAGGCATCATCGGCTTTGCGGGGGAGCCCTTCTGTTTCCTGGAGAGCACTCGAGCTCCTGATCTCTGCCCTCACTTCCCGAGAGCTGGTGCAGGTCCAGCCAACAACAGGGCAGCCGGATTCTGCACGCATGCAAGAGTACAGGGTTCCTTCCTACCCAAGCCTCACTTTGAGAATAAACCACAGCAACTGCATTAGGCTTCCCCAGACCCTCGCACCTTTCAGTGGTCTGGCCCAAACCCATGACCCCGGCAAGGCAGGAAGGAACCGTGTGGGGACCCAGTCCTGATGGCAGAAGAGGGCAGGCGGGGGCTGCAGGCAGTACAAGCTCTCCTCAAGTCCACAAACTCGCCGACCCCTCAGACACCTGAGCCCAGGGCGTGGCTCTTGCTTCAAGGAAGCTGCCTGGGAACAGACGCACGTGGTTAGAATCGACGTGGGAAGTGCAGGCTGCTGCCTTCAGTGGCTCTGTCTCCCCAGGTTCCTCCAGGGGAGTGTGTGTGCGGGCTAGGTCACTCAGTCATGTCCGGCTCCTTGAGACCCTATGGACTGTAGCCCGCCAGGCTCCTCTGTCCATGCCATTCTCCAGGCAAGAATACTGAAGTGGGTTGCCATGCCCTTCAGGGGATCTTCCCAATCCAAGAATCGAACCCACACCTTTTATGTCTCCTGCACTGGCAGGCGGACTCTTTGCCACAAGTGGCACCTGGGAAGCCCTCTCTAGGGTAGGGACCACATCTCTTTGATCTTTTGTCTCTCCTCAGTGGGATACTCAGTTTGGGGCTCATGAAAGGTGCTCATGAAGCTCCAATACTGTGGCCACCTGATGTGAAGAACTGACTCATTTGAAAAGACCCTGATGCTGGGAAAGACTGAAGGCAGGAGGAGAAGGGGACAACAGAGGATGAGATGGTTGGATGGCATCACTAACTCAATGGACACGGGTTTGAGCAAGGTCCAGGAGTTGGTGATGGACAGGGAGGCCTGGTGTGCTGCAGTCCATGGGGTCGAAGAGTCAGACACGACTGAGCGAGTGAACTGGACTGAAAGGTGCTGGGCTCTTGGCTGGTGGCCTGGCTTGATATCAGGTTGCAGTGGTGGATGAAATACATGTCCTGTACAGCTGTGTTCTCCACAGGTCTTCAGTTATGTTAATTACACACTTTTCTCTAACAAATAATGAGGAACTCCGTGGGTGGGACTTTTCAGTGGTAAACAATCCACCTGTCAATGCAAGAGACCTGGGTGTGATCCATGGGGCGAGAAGATCCCCTGGAGGAGATGGCAACCCACTCCAGCACTCTTGCCTGGGAAATCCCATGGATGGAGGAGCCTGGTAGGCTGCAGTCCATGGGGTCACAAAGAGTCGGACACGACTGAGCGAGTTCACTTTCACTTTTCACTTTCATGCACTGGAGAAGGAAATAGCAACCTACTCCAGTACTCTTGCCTGGGAAATCCCAGGGACGGGGCAGCCTGGTGGGCTACAGTCCATGGGGTCACAAACCAGACATAACTGGGCAACTAAACAACAATTCTGTGGGTGACAGGGGGAAAGGCCATTTCATCCCATTACTGTCATGATGGAAAAGGATTTCTATTCCAAAGGCAAAATATGGCGTTGCCAAACTCCAGGGAAGAACAGAGAGGAACATGCTGTCCATGGCAACCAGGCCTAGCCTCCATCATGAATCACCCTGGCCTCATTCTGACAGGTCCGGTTACAGCCTAGCCCGGATCACACCAAGCAGTGACTCAGCTACGAGGAGATTTCAGATGCTATTTTTAAGGGGGAGGAAGGGAACACAGAAAGGCTTCATGATGCCTTCCTGAATTTTAACAGCCTAAACTAAATCTCCACTTTCGACACTTGGGATCATTAACCTGTCCCTGAAGTTATGTAACCTCTACAGTTTACTTTTTAGATTGCAGCTTGTTCATTCAATCCATAAATGACTGCCATGGTGGAAATCTGGTTGAAACGGAAAAGGGGAGTTTTCCGAAGAGTCGGGGCCTAAGGGAAGCAACTTGTGGTGCAGAGAACCGAGTGGCAGCTGGGCCTCTGGAAGCTGAGTCTGGGGGTCTGAAGGGCTGTGCCCAGGGTGGGCAGAGGGGCAACTGTGCTGGGGGGGTGGGAGGGGAGCGGCCCCAGGGTGAGCACTGGGGCATGGTGAGTGGGTCTGCCCTGCTGACTGTGCACCTGGACTTGGTAAGGCAGCTGTGCCGACCTGGGCGATCCTGTGTCCGACCCCACGGACCTCAGTGCTGTCTGCTCACTCCCTCTCTGGATCCGCTCCCCATATTGGCTTTGCTGCTCCGTAACCACGTTGTAGCAGCCAGGAGCCCCGCTATCGGCTGCTATCAGCGCCCCGACGCCTCCCCAACTTCCGCTGCGCCCACCCCTTGAGCCGTTAGAACAGCGCACGTGTGTCCCGGGTAGACACGTGACATTTCTGTGAAAACGCAAGAAGGTGCTCTCCTCATAGTCAGAATTTTGTCCTGCTGGAGTCCCTGGTCACCTACAGCAATTCTTAACTTTTGTTCTGGACACAGTTCGATGGTCCCTGAGGCCCGCAGCCGACCCTGGAGCGGTTTCTGCCGAGAGGATCCCTCGCCGTCTCTGGGGAGGAGGCCACGGGCAGTGGGGGGACCTCTCCTGGGGTCAACTCTGCTCCAGACAGCGTTCACCCAGGGACCATCCTGCAGTGGCCACACCGACCTCTGAAGACACACGTTCAGCTCGTTTCCAGAGCAAACCTTCTCCCAAGCTTCGAGGCCGGGGAAGACACCACTCGGGGTGTGGAGAGGAAAGGAGGACATGAACCCCGCTACCAGGACCGTCTGACTGCGACCCTGGACGTGGGCTTCTTCCTGCAGCTGGAGAAGGGTTGGTTCTGGATCCAAACCAGCACAGAGGGCACCCCCGGCCGAATGGACGCCCCTTCGGGCCCTGGGCGAGCCCACGGCTGGACCCCTCGCCCGCCCAGCGCCTGCGGCTCCGCGGCGGGAGGGGCAGGGCGGTGGGGGCAGCCCTCCACCGGCCGAAAGTGCGGGCCGGAAGCGCGGGCCGGAAGTGCGGGCCGGAGCCTCGACTGCCTTTCCGAGGAGCTCGTGGATGCGGACACTTCCACCTCCTCAGCTGCTGGCCGGCAGCAGGCCCCAAGCTAGTTAAAAGTAACCGTAATAGACATGAGGCAAGCAAATTATATTTAACTCTCACTGCCACCTCAGGGATTGTCTCCAGTCTGGAATAATTTTAGCTTCTGCTCCATAAGTCCCCAGCTGAGGCAGAAAGTAATTACCTCAGGATTCACCACACGGCACTCACTGACATGAGGTATGTATTCCTGTGGGTGAACGTTCGGATTTCTTACACAGTCAGGCACGGAGAATACGGTCCTGGGTGGGTACACAAGGCCAGGAAACATAAAGATGTTCCAGTCACATACAAATCCAGTGACATCACCTGACTTTGGGGCTTCGTTAAGAACTAGTAACAGTCTTGGAGGGTCCTGGTGAACTTCATGCTGTCAGGACAGGGCCTGCTGTGCAACGTAAATCCTGAATGCCATATCGGCTTTCCCAGAGAAGCAGCTACATGGCAACACTTGAAAAGTGTGCTTTAAAAAAATGTAATTGGGCTTTATTAAAAAGCAGAGACATCACTTTGTTGAGAAAGGCCCATATAATCAAAGTTATGGGTTTTCCAGTAGTCATGTTTGGATGTTAGAATTGGACCATAAAGAAGGTTGAACACTGAAGAATTGATGCTTTCTAATGTGGTGCTGGAGAAGACTCTTGAGAGTCCCTTCGACTGCAAGACAATCAAATCAGTCAATTCTAAAGGAAATTAACCCTGAATATTCATTGTAAGGACTGATGCTGAAGCTCCAGTATTTCGGCCACTTGATGTGAAGCGCTGACTCATTGGAAAAGACCCTGATGTTGAGAAAGACTGAAGGCAAGAGGAGATGGTGTGGCAGAGGATGAGATGGTTAGATAGCATCACCAACTCAATGAACATGAATTTAATGGCAACCCACTCCAATGTTCTTGCCTGGAGAATCCCAGGGACTGGGGAGCCTGGTGGACTGCAATCTATGGGGTCGCACAGAGTCGGACACAACTGAAGCGACTTAGCAGCAGCAGCAGCAGCAGCCAGGAGAGAGTGAAGGACAGGGAAGCTGGGAGTGCTATAGTCCATGGGGTTGCCAAGAGTCAGACACGACTTAGCAACTAAACAATGACAACAAACTGGGCTTCAGTGTTAGGCATGTTGATCAGAAACCAAACTTATCTATTAAAGCAGGTCCTTATTCACTCAGCAGCGTCTGTGAGCAGACAGTGTGTGTTTCTGCAAGTACCGACGAGTAGGGACAACTTGTCTGAAACGCTGTTCCTCACAGGCCCTCTGAAATGCTACACTTCATTTATTCTGGATACTCTCCCCATGTGCAACATGCTCATTTGGCCATTCGTGCCCCGTGTGGTCATGATGCGTCACCTGAGGGTCCAGCATGGCAGGGATGAAGAACCTAAGACGGCCTCTGTGCTCCGGAAGCGGGTGAGGAGCCACAGCCCTGATGACTTCCTGCGTCTGGTCTCTGCCTTGATGAGCAAGGGGTGACCTTCCAGCACAACAGCAGCTGTTGGCCCTGGTCTACATCCTTTGAGGGGAGGTGCCAGAATGGGACCTGACGGGTGACTGCACCACCCACTGCCGAACCCCACAGGCCCTTGGCACATATGTGTTCAGGGCCTCACATCCCGTGGGTGGGGGCCCGCGTCAGCTGCACACCACAGTTAACTTGGACACAGGTCTCTGCTGCTTCGTGGTTTTACATCTCTCCTAGCTCCATGGAGGATTTAGAGAGGCTTATGAAAGAAACTACACCATAAAATAATGCTGGAATATGAATAAAAATAAAGAATCTACGTGGGGGGTGGGTTGTGACCAACACGTTCCTCAAGCCAGACTCACTTCTGCCCACTCCTTCCCCGCCTCCTTCACAGGAACTTCGAAGGCAGACAGGAGGGCGTGGGCTTGGGGTTGCTGGGTGCTCTGCCCAGCTGGGTGCCATCCTGGCGGCCACCCTTTCCTGTGTAGACCAGGAGCCATGACGAGCAGGAGTGACCCACAGGGCAGGATGTGAGTTGCAGTTGAAATACCTTGAGAGCCAGAACAACGCGATCCGCCCGGCGCCCTGGGCTGGCTCCCACCCACCCAGCCAACACCACTCTCTTAGGAGGAAGGGAGTTAACTTTTGTTTTGTTTTGTTTTGTTTTCAGTGACTGTGCTAAGTACCTTATATTTTTTATTAAAACACAGTTCTCCGGAAAACACTATGTAGTAAGTATCACCATCCCCATTTTTACAAGTAAAAACACTGAGGCTCAGAGAAGTTAAACAACTTGCTCAAAGTTCACAGCAACTGAGAGGTAAAGCTAGAATTCCAACTTGGATTTGTCTTCAAAGCTGTAGATATTTGCTTCAGCTATTGCTACATTTAAAAAAAAAACAAAACAGACTAAACATTTTGCCTGAATCAATCAGCAAAAACCAACTAAAAAAGTCAACCATTCATTTAAATAAGCTTTAGCGATTCTTTTCCCACTGGTTTCTTTGATCATCTGGCTGAAATGCCTGATTGATCAGGTATTGCAACATCATGGAGAATCCTAACTGTGTGCTGGGCATCTACCTGGCTTTCTCAAAGGTAGACCCAAGCTGGAATCTGTACAATATTATGGATGTTAGCAGCCACTGTCCAACAGTACAAGAGTGAAAATAAATGTTTGCCTATGTGGCTGCATATACAATACATATAAAACAGAAAATTAAATTCATATATAAGTCATCAGCATTCATAAGTAAAATTCAGTGTAAGTGAAGCTGCTAATAAACTCCACCTCATTCATCGGGGCAAGGAGGAGGTCAAGTTTAAAAGCCGCTCGTCTCTTCAGGCTTACTGCTTATTCTGAGTGTACAGAGATTTCTGAAAGAGTGGAGCTGAGCAGGCGGAATGACGGGCACTAAAGGCATGTTGCCGTGAACGGTAAAGCGGAGGCTGGGAGGGGCCTGTGAGAAAGCTCAGCCCCCCGGAAGCCTGCTCAGCTCCCCGGAAGCTTGCACAGCCCCCCGGAAGCTTGCTCAGCCCCCCGGAAGCTTGCTCAGCCCCCCGGAAGCTTGCACAGCGCCCCGGAAGCTTGCACAGCCCCCCGGAAGCTTGCACAGCGCCCCGGAAGCTTGCTCAGCCCCCCGGAAGCTTGCTCAGCCCCCCGGAAGCCTGCTCAGCCCCCCGGAAGCCTGCTCAGCCCCCCGGAAGCCTGCTCAGCCCCCCGGAAGCCTGCTCAGCCCCCCGGAAGCCTGCTCAGCCCCCCGGAAGCCTGCTCAGCCCCCCGGAAGCCTGCTCAGCCCCCCGGAAGCCTGCTCAGCCCCCCGGAAGCCTGCTCAGCCCCCCGGAAGCCTGCTCAGCCCCCCGGAAGCCTGCTCAGCCCCCCGGAAGCCTGCTCAGCCCCCCGGAAGCCTGCTCAGCCCCCCGGAAGCCTGCTCAGCCCCCCGGAAGCCTGCTCAGCCCCCCGGAAGCCTGCTCAGCCCCCCGGAAGCCTGCTCAGCCCCCCGGAAGCCTGCTCAGCCCCCCGGAAGCCTGCTCAGCCCCCCGGAAGCCTGCTCAGCCCCCCGGAAGCCTGCTCAGCCCCCCGGAAGCCTGCTCAGCCCCCCGGAAGCCTGCTCAGCCCCCCGGAAGCCTGCTCAGCCCCCCGGAAGCCTGCTCAGCCCCCCGGAAGCCTGCTCAGCCCCCCGGAAGCCTGCTCAGCCCCCCGGAAGCCTGCTCAGCCCCCCGGAAGCCTGCTCAGCCCCCCGGAAGCCTGCTCAGCCCCCCGGAAGCCTGCTCAGCCCCCCGGAAGCCTGCTCAGCCCCCCGGAAGCCTGCTCAGCCCCCCGGAAGCCTGCTCAGCCCCCCGGAAGCCTGCTCAGCCCCCCGGAAGCCTGCTCAGCCCCCCGGAAGCCTGCTCAGCCCCCCGGAAGCCTGCTCAGCCCCCCGGAAGCCTGCTCAGCCCCCCGGAAGCCTGCTCAGCCCCCCGGAAGCCTGCTCAGCCCCCCGGAAGCCTGCTCAGCCCCCCGGAAGCCTGCTCAGCCCCCCGGAAGCCTGCTCAGCCCCCCGGAAGCCTGCTCAGCCCCCCGGAAGCCTGCTCAGCCCCCCGGAAGCCTGCTCAGCCCCCCGGAAGCCTGCTCAGCCCCCCGGAAGCCTGCTCAGCCCCCCGGAAGCCTGCTCAGCCCCCCGGAAGCCTGCTCAGCCCCCCGGAAGCCTGCTCAGCCCCCCGGAAGCCTGCTCAGCCCCCCGGAAGCCTGCTCAGCCCCCCGGAAGCCTGCTCAGCCCCCCGGAAGCCTGCTCAGCCCCCCGGAAGCCTGCTCAGCCCCCCGGAAGCCTGCTCAGCCCCCCGGAAGCCTGCTCAGCCCCCCGGAAGCCTGCTCAGCCCCCCGGAAGCCTGCTCAGCCCCCCGGAAGCCTGCTCAGCCCCCCGGAAGCCTGCTCAGCCCCCCGGAAGCCTGCTCAGCCCCCCGGAAGCCTGCTCAGCCCCCCGGAAGCCTGCTCAGCCCCCCGGAAGCCTGCTCAGCCCCCTGGAAGCCTGCTCAGCGCCAGAGCAATCGCCATCGAGGTCAGAAGTGCTGCTCTGGCTCTCAGCGTCAGGCACTAGCAGCCGCAGTATGTGAAGATGAGAAAGCACGAGCCTCCACCAGCCCAGCCCAGTCCGGTTGCGGCCAGAAAGAAAGGCAGAGCAGAAGGCCAGCATCTCGCCCTCTGCTTCCCCTTCGAGAGAGACAGTTCTGCAAGCTCATTTGGTGCCGAGATTTTCCATAAATCTATGGATTCAGCTGCTGGCTCCACAGTTGGTATTTGTAGTTTCCTTTTAAGGGGCTCTCTGTAAGGTTACATGATACCTCTTTCTCTCTCTCCTGAATTTGGTCTTGTTGGACACGATCTTAATCACTTCTTAATAATTTTCTTTCTTGGTCTATATTTGTGTCTCTAGTATCTAGCACTGCATATGCCTGGTACGTGGCAAATCTGAACTGCACACTAAACACTGATTAAAATTTCCTCTCTCTCTTTAGCTGGCAAGGGTACTGCAGAGCCTGGTACCATACAGGATAGAACTCCACACTATTCTTGGGGTTCAGCCTGGTTGCTCTCCTGTGATGAAGGGTCTCACAAAGCGCATCCAGACACCACCTCTTCTAACTCAACACACATCCCCGCAGTGGCCACGACCAGCCAGTGCTAACTAAGCACATTGATGTGCCTTGCTCTGTATAACAAGCACAGATATTTGCAAACCATATATCTCTGATAATGGGTCAATATCCAACAAATAGAAGCATGCAATTCAATACCAGAAGACCCAAATAACCCAACTAAAAAGTGTGCAAAAAATTGGAACAGATATTTCTCTAAAGAAGACGCATGAAAAGAGGCACATGAAAGATGCTCAACATCACTGGTCATCAGGTAAATGCAAATTAATTTCCCCGTGAACTATCACCTCCCGCCTACGAGAATAGCCATCACCAAAAGGGTAATGGAGAAGAAATCTGGCATGCGTGTGGGAACAGGGGCCCTCAGGCACCGTGGATGGGAGTATGAATCACTATGGCCACTGTGGAGAGCAGTATGGAGGATCCTCAAAAAAATTAAAATTAGAACTACCATATGATCCAGCAATTCCGTTTCTGGGAATATATCCAAAGGCGATGACAACACTAACTCAAAAAGATATTTGCACCCCCATGGTCACTGAAGTGTTATTTATGACAAGCAAGACATGGGAACAACCTAGATGTCCATGATGAATGAATGGGTAAACAAGTAGTTGTCATATGTATGTGTATGTGTATATATATATCAATATATAATGATACACTCTGCTCAGTCAGTCATGTCTGACTCTGCAACCTCAGGGACTGTAGCCCACTAGACTCCACCGTCCATGGAATTTTCCAGGCAAGAATACTAGACTGGGTTGCCATTTCCTATTTCAGACGATTCTCCTGACCCAGGATTGAACCCATGTCTCCTGCAATGGCAGGCGGATTTTTTAATACCGAACTACCTGGGAAGCTCATAATGATACATTATTCAGTCATTAAAAAAATGAGAAAATCCTACCATTTGCAACAACATGGATGGACTTTGGAGGCATTACATTAAGTGAAGTGAGACAGTGAAAGACAAATGCTCTATGATCTAATTCACATACGGAATTAAAGACAACCCCCCTCCAAACAAACAAAATCATGGAAAAAGAGGTCAGAATTGCAGTTATTACAGGTGAGGGATGTGGGAAGGGGCATTCGAGGAAGGTGATCAAAAGGAGCAAACTTCCAGTTATAGGATAAATAAGTACCTGGGGTGTAATGAACAACGTGACTGTAGCTAACACGGCTTTATGATGCATAAGAAAGTCATCACGAGATTAGATCCTAGGAGTTCTCATCACAAAAAGAACATCTGCTCCCGTTTCTCCTTTATTTTCTTTTTATTGAATCCATACAAGGAGATGGATGTTAACTGAACCTACTGGTCATCATTTCACAGAATGTGTAAATCAAACTCCATGCCTGTACATCTGAAACTTGGACAGCAATGGATGGTAATTATTAAAACAACAACAACAACAACAACAACAAAGAGCCACTAGTCCCCCCCCCCCAGTTGTGTTGCTTTTCAGTAAGAAACGCGTGTTCTAAGCCAGCTGGGGAATTGCTGGCCCGTTTGTGTAGCACACCGTTGCTCGCACAGGGCACAGTACCCTGTGGTCACAGGGTGATCTGGGGTCACAGGAAGCACCCGGGTCTGAGAGCTCAGTTCAGCTCAGGGAGTCGGTGAACTCCAGAGCCTTTTCCAGGACGGCTCCCCAGGCCTTCTGTGGCGACGAACGCCCCCTCCTCCTACGGGCCCAGACACGTCCCTCCACTCTGGGCCTCTTCAGCGCCAACGCCACCCCAGCCCCAGCCGTCTCCTCTCCCAGTGCCCCTGACTCTGCGCATCACAGCTCCCTCCGCTGAGAAGAGCAGAACGCCACGGAAAGAAGGCGGAGGCCAAGACCTCCGCTGAGAAGAGCAGAACGCCACGGAAAGAAGGCGGAGGCCAAGACCTCCGCTGAGAAGAGCAGAACGCCACGGAAAGAAGGCGGAGGCCAAGACGTCACCTAGCAGTGGGTCTGCAACTAGCCGGTCATACATCTGAGTGATTCCAGGGTCTGTTCCGTGAAAGCATTAGACAGCCATCTGAGACAGGCAAACCCCAAAGGAGACCGTTAAGAGGAAGAGACACAATCTCCACCAGCTTTGCAAATGGCGAAATGCATTTTTCAGTCCCTTATGCTCCAGAAAGTGTGTGGAATGTACTTCTCTCTCCCAGGTCACTGAGATGCCTGCCCCGCGCTGTGTTTCTGGCTCAGACACCCTGATGCGAGGGGAAAACGGATACGATGGAAACAGAACTTGCAGTCTTATCATCGAGTAGATAGAAGCCATCTAGTGCATACATGCCCACTGCCCTGTATCTCCCTGACTCCCCATCTCAAATCTCTCAGGAGTGTGTGAGGACTAAGTCTCCAGGAAATCCCTTCTGCTTTAAAGACAAGCTGTGTTACGTCCTGCCCACCAAGTCTGCCCAGTCAGCACCCTCTAGGCCTTCTCTTCACTGGGTCCCAGGGGCTTCACGCATCACTGGGTGCTGCCAGCCCCCACCCCACCCCTAGAGAGGGCTGAAGGGACCACCGCCCCATATTCACCCACTACATCTCTCCCATCACCCTGCGATGGTGTCCAAGATGGGCCGCCAGTCAGCATCGTGGCCAGCGGAGCCTTGGGCAAGCATCTGCGGGGCCACAGTCTCTGACCACCTGGAGCCTACTTTTTTCGAGTGGGAAAGGATGACAAGAAATCCTGTCTTAACCAACAGTCAAGATGTCTTTGAAATGACGTGAGGGAAGCTGGAGACCAACGTGGCGTGGTGTTGGACCAGGTCCTGCCCTGCAGCTCTCAAGGAAAGATGTGTCCAGCCCCGTGGCTCACCCTCAGGCCACTTGCTCCATCACAAACAGCCCCCATCGCTGGAGGCTCCTCTCTGAATGCAGCTGAAATCAACCTTTTATAACTCTCCGATAGCCTCAGTCCTGTCTGTGAACTGGCATACACACTCCCTTTTCAACATGAACCGTCTCTAAACAACATAAAGAAAGCTAAAAGCCAGCAGCGTCACGTGCAGAAGGACACAGGAAGGCGCAGGGGCACAGGCACGGTCCAACCGATACAGCAGCACCTCCGTGAGACCAGCTAAAGGGCCGTGAGGACGAGACCCTGCCAGCCTCTTCCCTGTCCACTTGCCCTTGAACTCCCAGGGTACAGACCAAAGGAATCTCCAGATGAGTTACAAAATTCAACAAGCGTGCAGGCAGCAAGTGGCTGCTCAGGGAAGGTCCCACATTAGTGCTAATGGTACAGACTGAGGTTCCCACCCTCGGCATCTCATGTTCCAGTGAGACAAAGATGTGTCTAGGACGAAACGTAACATCCATTTCAAAGAGCTCCATGCTTGGACTCGTGGGTCACTTTGTGCTTTAGTGGCGCTGGTGGTAAAGAAGCTGCCTGCCAGTGCAGGAGACGTAAGAGATGTGGGTTCGATCCCTGGGTCGGGAAGATCCCCCGTGGAGAAGGAAATGGCAACCCCGCTCCAGTAGTCTTGCCTGGAGAATCCCACAGACTGAGGAGCCTGGTGGGCTTGTAGTCTGTGGGGTCTCAAAGAGTCAGACACAACTGAAGTGACTCGGCACTTGTGCTTTTGAAATGGTGCTTTTTATGTCTTAATTATTCATTGAAAACAGAAGTGGAGGAAATGCAGAGAAGTCAGTTTGGGGATGTGGACACACCCAGAGGTCACTGGAGGGAGAGCCTGGAGGAGCCTGCAGACTGGCAAAGGCACGAGCCCACGCCCCAGGCCCAGGGGCCAGCTCCAGCTGGGAGAGGAAGCCCCTGGATCCCTCAGCACAAGGCTGGCAGCCTCAAGGGCCAGGCCAGCATAGAGGACACCTTCACGGCGGCAATGAATTGACGGATTGGCAGGGATTGGTCTACTGGGCTCCCAGCCACTCAGAGAGTCTTTGATTTCCAGCCCTTTCTCTCCTCTTGCTGAGCAGGAGAGTTCCTATTTGCAGCATAAAATTAGCATAGAGATGAAATCGTTTCAGGGGACACAGACTGAACTAACACAGGAGACATTACATTTTTCATTTCTCAAATGAAAAAGTTTTCCTTTTTCTTTAAAGCCCAAGACTGCCGCTTAATTTGTGTTCAGACGACACCTTGCAGTGCTGAGCGAGGCTGAAGGAGGCAGGGGAAGCCGGCAGTAGGGGTCTGCCCTGGGCCCCACAGGGCCCCGCCCGGGGAAGCAGGGACGGTCCACGCTCCGCACCTCCGCAGGTGCGCCAGCAGCCTGAGGGTGAGCGCAGCGCTGGACGTGTCTTTCCTCGAGAGCTGCCGGGCAGGCCCCGGTCCAGCGCCACGCCACAGCGCTCTCTGGCTTCCCTCACGTCGTTTCAAAGGCATCTTCACTGTTGGTTAGGACAGGATTTCGTGTCATCCTTTCCCACTCAGAAAAAAGATTCTGATAGCGAGGCTGGGACGGAAGCCAGCCCCGCCCCTTCTTCCATACCAGCTCTGGTCTTTTTTTAGGATTTCTCACATCCCTCCTCTCTGCTCTCCTAAGCGCTCACATTCTCTCCATTTCTTCTTTAGTGGATTGCTTCTGATCTCATCGGAAAACATTCTCTGAGTCATTAACAATACAAGACTGTAAAGAAAGCTGTCCGCGGTGGCCCGAGAGGCAGCCCTCTTCAGTGCCAGCGTCAAGGCCCTTCAGTTAGGAGAGCAGACAGCGCCCCGAGTAACACCAGGTCTCTGCCGCAACAGACTCAGGAGGAACGTTTTCTTAAAAGTTCAATCATCTGATTCCTCTGTTGAAAAGGGCTGAAAAAGAATGCTTTTACCTGTACCAAGCTGAAAGAAGACACAGCCTGGTATTCAAGAGCCCCACCCTCTAGGGGAGAGGGTGTTTTTGTTTTTGTTTTTTTTGAAGTGAACCTTTTTTTTTTTAATTTATTGAATTTAGTACAATATCACTTCTGCTTTATGTTTTTGGGTTTTTGGCCATGAGGCCTGTGGGATCCTATCTCCCTGACCAGGAATCAAACTTGAGCCCTCTACGTTGTGAGGGGTGAAGTCTTAACCACTGGGCCACCAGGAAAGTCCCAAGGGGGCTGTTTTCAATGCACAGGGAGCAAGTATTGCTTATTATTAATATGGGAGAAGAGAAATCAACATTCACACCATATACAATCTTACTACTGTGGATTAATATTTAGACATCGTGAAAAACTCTGTAATCGCCTACTTTTTGAGGTGCATGTGATGAGCACCGAGTGTCTGCTGAACGAACAGACAGTGGAGGCAGCAGACGATCCCAGCCTTCTGAGTGCCCAGTGCAGGAGGGAGCACCATCCAATCGCAGCTAGAATCTGCTAAGTGCCGCCCCTGTGCCAGGCACTGTTCTAAGAGCTCTGTGAGAATTAATTCCTTTACTCCTCACAATAATCACGTAAGATGAGTAGGATTAGGTCTGTTTTATAGAGAATAAACTGGGGTGCAGGGAAGTTATAACCTGCCCAAGGTCACACTTGGCAGCAAAGGGGAGGTCCTTCTCATTCCAAGCCAGGCGGCCTGACCCAAGAATCTCTGTCTTGACCACAACACACACCAATTATACATCGCTAGCTTCACACGGAGAAGGCAATGGCAGCCCACTCCAGTACTCTTGCCTGGAAAATTGCATGGATGGAGGAGCCTGGTGGACTGCAGTCCATGGGGTCGCTGAGGGTCAGACACGACTGAGTGACTTCACTTTCAGTTTTCACTTTCATGCACTGGAGAAAGAAATGGCAACCAACTCCAGTGTTCTTGCCTGGAGAATCCCAGGGACGGGGGAGCCTGGTGGGCTCCCGTCTGTGGGGTTGCACAGAGTCAGACATGACTGAAGTGACTTAGCAGCAGCAGTAGCTTCTCACGGAAGGACCTGAAAAATGACTACTTGGCATTGCTTACTCAGGCAATCATAATTTTGATTAATAACTTGAAGGAGAATTGTGTCTCAACCACTGGACCACCGGGGAAGTCCTTGTCTTTTACACACTTGAATTAATCCAGAGATACTTCTCCAAGACTTAGTTCAAATGGTAAATGTCATAAACGGGTGAGTGGACCTCTCTCCTCCATCCTGGGGGAGCCCGGGAGGCTCCTTCTAGACACGAGAGACCACATGCAGCTGCAGGAGCTGGTGGTCTGGGTAAGAACCCCGACACTGCTATCAGGTGAGCTTAACACACAGCACAGGGGCGCTAGGAGGATGATTGTCATCCTTCATGAATAGTTCTAAGAGCTCTGTGAGAATTAATTCCTTTACTCCTCACAATAATCACGTAAGATGAGTAGGATTAGGTCTGTTTTATAGAGAAGTAAACTGGGGTGCAGGGAAGTTATAACCTGCCCAAGGTCACACTTGGCAGCAAAGGGGAGGTCCTTCTCATTCCAAGCCAGGCGGCCTGACCCAAGAATCTCTGTCTTGACCACAACACACACCAATTATACATCGCTAGCTTCACACGGAGAAGGCAATGGCAGCCCACTCCAGTACTCCTGCCTGGAAAATTGCATGGATGGAGGAGCCTGGTGGACTGCAGTCCATGGGGTCGCTGAGGGTCAGACACGACTGAGTGACTTCACTTTCAGTTTTCACTTTCATGCACTGGAGAAAGAAATGGCAACCAACTCCAGTGTTCTTGCCTGGAGAATCCCAGGGACGGAGGAGCCTGGTGGGCTCCCGTCTGTGGGGTTGCACAGAGTCAGACATGACTGAAGTGACTTAGCAGCAGCAGTAGCTTCTCACGGAAGGACCTGAAAAATGACTACTTGGCATTGCTTACTCAGGCAATCATAATTTTGATTAATAACTTGAAGGAGAATTGTGTCTCAACCACTGGACCACCGGGGAAGTCCTTGTCTTTTACACACTTGAATTAATCCAGAGATACTTCTCCAAGACTTAGTTCAAATGGTAAATGTCATAAACGGGTGAGTGGACCTCTCTCCTCCATCCTGGGGGAGCCCGGGAGGCTCCTTCTAGACACGAGAGACCACATGCAGCTGCAGGAGCTGGTGGTCTGGGTAAGAACCCCGACACTGCTATCAGGTGAGCTTAACACACAGCACAGGGGCGCTAGGAGGATGATTGTCATCCTTCATGAATTACATTCTGCTGTTCACAGGGAAGGCTCTGCCAACTCAAGTAATAACATGCATAGCAAACAGCGGTAATAACATTGTAAGCAACACATCGTAAGGAAGAGGACAGCACAGCACATGAAAAATACAAGCGGTAATAAAGGAACTGACAGAGAAGAGAAGATTGGAAAAAAGAAAGTCATGAATTTAAAAACCTGTTGAGGCACAGAGTAACACATGGTAAGAAGTCAGTAAAAATCTCAGTGGCCTGGCCTCAAGGCAGAGATAAACCTGCACAGGAAAAGAAGAGCAAAACAAACAGAAAACCACCTCTCCTTTCCTTTTTCTTTCAACGTAAAATATCTTTTCGTGCAGTTGAACGTACTGATGCCTCAAGGGCTTGGCAGCGGGTTTCCCAGGGAAGGAAGCAGGCTGGGATGTGCCAGCACCGGGATCCCACAAAGGACCAGTGCCCGAGCCCAGCTCCCAGCAGCCCCCGCGCAGGACCACCTGTGCACCTGTGCTCCCGCCTCCACAGTTCCAGACGCTCCCCCATCCTCAGCCCACCCTGACCCGACCTCCCCATCACTCATCTCGGGAGGGTCCTCCCGCCTGCATCAAAGAGCAGCTGCTCACTCGTGTATACACACACACGCATGCACACACACACGCATGCACACACACACAAGTTGACATTCCAGTCCCCCCGTCTCCAGTGAGATTTAGACTTTTCCAGCTCCCTCAAGCGTGTGCAACACGCTGACCTCATCATCTCAGGTGAATCTCAAGGTCAGTGCGCCCAAACTCCAGCTTCAGCCAGTCCTGTCCTTTCACACCGTGGTACACAGGGTACCGTCCTCCATAACCTCAGACTCAATCAAGGGGCAGGTTCTGGAGACTTTGGTTCTATTAATCTTGGGATGTCCACGTCCCTCATTCCCTTGACCACAAGCTCGGTTCCCAGCAACGGCAGCCACCTCCTCTGGCCCCAGAGTGCCTCCTGCTCCTGGTCTGGGGTCCCTCCTCCTCCTCCTGGCCCCGGGTCCCTCCTCCTCCTGGCCCCGGGTCCCTCCTCCTCCTCCTGGCCCTGGGTCCCTCCTCCTCTCAGTCCTCCTCTGCAGGGCAGCCTGGGTACCTCCTTCGGAACACCATAACCAGTCACCTAGCAGGTTTTGCTTGCTTAACACACTTCAGGAGTTCCTGCTGCTCTCAGACGTGGCGAGGCCCGATGTGGTCTAGGCTCCCCACCTCCCCAGCCTTGTGGCCGCGTCCCACCCGGTCCGGCCGCACAGCCTCCCGGGGCCCTGGGGCCCTGCCAGAGCCGCGGGTGCTGCCTCAGCTCTGCACGGCCTCCTCCTCCCGCCCCTCGATCCCAGTGCTCAGCTGCGCTTCAAGCACCACGTTGTAACACTTCTCCCAGCTGTCATGTCACATTTATACGTGTGATTATTTGATTAAAGTCAGCTTCTCCAGCTGGTCTAGACCATAAGCTCCTGGAGCACATCAGCCAGGTCTGCCTGCTTCCCACGGTCTCTACAGCATGTGCACACAGTAGGCATTCAACTGAACCAGCAGGCGAATGAATGAACTAGAGCTGCAGAGGGCGGCCGACCAAGCAGCAGCCAGGGCCAGGCCGCGGAGGGCGCGCGCTCTCTAGACGGGTCCTCTCGGTTCTGAGCACAGGGCAGGTCCACCAGCCCGCCCTCCTGCAGAACCACTCATTCCAGACACACCTCAGCCGAGGAGGCAGAAAGGGGAGGAGGAGGCAGTAAGCCGACAGGATTTCCAGCCGAATGTAAGGGGTAACTGTCCCCAAGAAGGAACATTTGAAAGCTGGTTCCGTGAACCAGCACTCGGCAGGCCTGTGGACACCTTGGGAGGGTTCGGCAGGGGAATGTTTGAAAGCTGGTTCTGTGAACCAGCACTCGGCAGGCCTGTGGACACCCTGGGAGGGTTCAGCAGGGGAACGTTTGAAAGCTGGTTCTGTGAACCAGCGCTCGGCAGGCCTCTGGACACCCTGGGAGGCTCCGGCAGCGCTCGGCAGCCTGCGGACACCCTGGGAGGGTCCGGCAGCGCTCGGCAGGCCTGTGGACACCCTGGGAGGGTCCGGCAGGACTGAAGTGGTGTCTTGCATGCACTGTGCCATTCTTAGTCACATCACAGATTCTCAGACACAGCTCTGTTCTCGGTTCTTCACATGCCTGTCTCCTTCAACTAGACGATAAATCACTTGAAGGCAAGGACCCAATTCTCTCCCTCGGGCATGTGGCACCAAAGAAAGGCTGGTGCCCAGCACAGCTCAGGCACCAGGAGTGTTCTTTGACGAATGACTCACAGAAGAAGAAATGATTGGATAAGTGGAAAGACAGGCCTCGAGAACAAAGCTGCCTATTGGACAGCTGCATCGAGGGACTGAAACAGCATCTACTGGATAACTGCATGACCCCGACCCGGGGCACTTTGGTGGAGACGATGCAGACAGCTCGATTCTGTAATTACCTGTTTCCCTGACCGTCACCTCTCTAAGCTGTGTGCTCCCCGAGGATGGCAGGGCTTTTAGCCTTCGTGCTGAGTGGACGTGATTTTATATGTCTTTGTGCTGAGTGGCTGTGAGTGATCACAACCCCTTTAATTTAGTTACTAAATGAATCCAAGTCCCGTCCCAGCTCTTGGACTAACTATCAGGGTTAGTAGTGGCTAGAAAAGCCTTGTCTTTAGGGCTCTAAGGCCTCAAGGGTAAAACGCTACAGCAGGATGACATGATCGCTCCACCTTGAGCATCTAATGACTCCGTTATCAACTGTCCAGACAAGTGGAGAAGGCAGGGACAGCCTGGGCCTAAGCAAGTGTACTGATCACAGTGAATCACAATCTGCTTCAGAAATCTTGCCACTGCTAAGCCTAGCAGGCACTGCTCCCAAGGATCAGGGTAAAGGAACTGTAGCCTAATACGGGCAATCTGCATGGAAGTCTCCCAATATATTGCAATTATCAAACAGGGGTGAGCATCAGAGCCAAATAACTTGGAGGCTCAAGGGGCAGTAATTCAAATAAAAAATAACCCGTTCTGAAGTTGGATGTGAACATATATAAAATATCGACATAATCAGCATCTCTGAGAAGGATGAGTAAGCAATGTGACATGAATGTAAAATTATCTAATAACCTGGTTTTATCTTAGGGGAGGAAATGTTTGATTTCTCCCGAAATGCAGCTCTTGAAAAGTTGTGGCAGAAATTCCAGTCATGAATGTGGCTAACAATGTATCTATCTCAATCTGGAAAAACTGAGCTCTTTCATGCAAAATTCTTGGCAACTTCCGTCCAGCCTGTACAATGTAAACGCCACCTTCGCTCTGACAACCGGATGTGTCCTCAGCACTTGTCAGAGAAGCGAGCGCGCAGCAGGGAACTCCCAAGGTGAAGTGCAGCTAAACGTCCCAGACTCCAGCCCAGTGCTCACCCCCTCAAGTGTCCACCTTTTACACTTTTTTGGTTTTTAATTACTGGGGACCAAAATCTTTCAAAAATGCATTCGTGCCTCCAGTTCCTGCAGAGTAAGAACTTGGCAGCAGTAAGGATCCCCCACATCTGCGTGCACGGCAAGTCGCTTCAGGCGTGTCTGACTCTTTGCCACCCCATGGACTGTAGCCCACCAGGCTCCTCTGTCCATGGGCTTCTCCAGGCAAGAGGACTGGAGTGGGCTGCCATTTCCTTCTCCAGGGGATCTTCCCGACCCAGGGATCGAATGCGCGTCTCTTCCGTGCCCGGCACTGGCAGGCGGGCTCTTTACCACTAGCGCCGCTGGGGGAGCCCAGCCGGCCACGTTCACTGAGTGCTCATTCTGTGCCAGGCACCCTCCTAGGTGCTTTCCTGTGTTATTCTCGTGACCGTCACAACAGTGCTGAGGCAGGCACAGCTGGCGCTCATTCCTCATCTCTCAGGTACAGACACTGATGCACAGAGACATTCCTGGGGCACCACGGCTCATGAGTGGTGACAAGCAGATCTGAACTCAGGCAGCCTGCCTCCAAACCCACTCTCTTAACCACAGCTTGACACTAAGCCTCCTAAGCTACTGACCATAATTAAACTTTTACTTAAGACCAACAGCTATATACAACTGTGAACATCAAATTTTGAAGATAGCCATGCTCGCTTTCAGTATTTTCCGGTTTTAAAAAAGGTTAATGTGGTTCAGGCTTCACACTGCTGAAAGTACGTGAATCCTGACAGGGCACAAATACACCCAAGCCCCTCCGTAGCCAGAACCTCATTTCCAAGGGCCAAGGACTCTCAAACAGCACAACTCCAGGGCCAGCTCCACTGAAGCCACTCATCTGATCACCATGGTGAAAAGCTCCGGGTCCCAGGCAGCTTCTTCAGAGGATTTAAAGGATTCCCACATCTCCTGTGCCATTGCCTCTTCTGAGCTTGACTGGGACACCTCAACCGTGCAGCCAAGTGGAAACAGCCTTTCACGGCCCCAGGCAACCCTGCACTTGTGTGCGGCCGGGGGACTGAAGCTCTGGGCCCTCCTTTAGACAAAGGCTTTCATCTCAAAAGATGCAGGCTTCACTCCTTCAGCCGATTCATCAGTATATACACTTTGACATTAGGCTTCCCTGGTGGCTCAGCCGGTAAAGAATCCACCTGCAATTCAGAAGACTCGGGTTTGATCCCTGGGTTGGGAAGGTCGCCTGGAGAAAGACATGGCAACTCACTCTAGTATTCTTGGAGAATCCCATGGACAGAGGAGCCTGGTGGGCTACAGTTCATGGAGTCGCAAAGAGTTGGGCACAACTGAACCAGCTGAGATGTATGTGGATCTACACAGATGCATGCCTAGACTGACTAATTAGCAGGCCTTCCCTATCTCTGAAGCAAGCAGAGACAAACATACAATGCATGTTCAGTAAGTGGCATACGGCCTGCTTTATAAATATACACGTTTCGTCTCTCCTGCACACACACACAAACCCAAACTCCACCTCTCAGGGTGGGGGCCTCTTGCCCCAGATTGAGGGGCCCCAACAGAACCTGTTAGGACCTCTGGGGCCACCATCTCCTTGCAGATTGGGGGAAGCTGGTCTGTTCCCGCCAATCAGGAACACTCTGGACACTAGATTCTCACATGTAGTGAGGTGCTTTTAACACCTTCCCACCAAGGCCAGAGGTTCCTTTAACCGTGCCAGCTACACCCTGGTTCCAGCCACCACTGCCTCAGTCCAGGTGCCCCATGAGGCCCGAAGGTGTTACCAAGCACAGATCAGAAGCCTCTGTCCACAGCACCCCCCACTGTCCTCTTCTTTGCTGGACGTCAGTGACAGACAATGAAAGGGCTGATGGGGGGCTGGATGACTTTGAGGAAAGCAGTCAGTCAACAGGGCCGCACAGTGACTTTTGTACATGAGGGGAGCCTTGAAAGAAAAGGGAAAACTAACACAGATAGCATATTCAAAAGCAGAGACATCATTTTGCCAAAAAAGCCAAGGCTATGGTTTTTCCAGTGGTCACGTATGGATGTGAGAGTTGGACTGTGAAGAGAGATGAGCACCGAAGAATTGATGCTTCTGAACTGCGGTGTTGCAGAAGACTCTTGAGAGTCCCTTGGACTGCAAGGAGATCCAACCAGTCCATTCTGAAGGAGATCAGCCCTGGGATTTCTTTGGAAGGAACGATGCTAAAGCTGAAACTCCAGTACTTTGGCCACCTCATGCGAAGAGTTGACTCATTGGAAAAGACTCTCATGCTGGGAGTGATTAGGGGTGGGAGGAAAAGGGGACCATGGAGGATGAGATGGCTGGATGGCATCACCGACTTGATGGACATGGGCTTGAGTGAATTTCGGGAGATGGTGATGGACAGGGAGGCCTGGTGTGCTGTGATTCATGGGGTCACAAAGAGTTAGACACGACTGAGCGACTGAACTGAACTGCGCTGAACTGAATACTTATTGAATTCCTAGGAAGAGGGAACTATTTTATAACAGTCTTGCAGATCTTCCTTTCTGAAATTTGGTTATTTTTATCCACACATATTTGAAGAGTCAAATAATTCTGCAGGCTTGTTGTAAAAGGCAGCGGCCCTCAGCTCAGTCCCTGGTGGGCTCCTGGAGTCTCCAGCTCTCAGGCTTCATCAGCTCCCATTGCTGATGTATCCCCTACCCCTGCCACATTCACCTGGTCCTTGATTAATTTATGCTTCAAAAAAAAAAAAAATCCCCCAAACCCCAAACTCTTCACTGCTACTGCCAGAACATCCTGAGAGGTAAACGAGGCTGATTCTTGTGTCCAGTCTGCCACCTTTAATCAAAAGGCTACTAACTTTATTTCTTACAAAAGGTGACTGATGCACCAGGAGAGGGTGAGTCACGTGTTGAAGGTCACGGATCCAGGAAGAAAAGGGTGAGAACCCAGCATCAGGTTTGCCCAACCCTGAGGCCCCAGCCTCTGCAGGAGAGCTTGCCACACCCCCGAGGGGCACGGAGCCCCTGTGCTGGACAACTGTCCCCTGAAATTGGCAGCAGCATGCAAACCACCAGCCCGGGCAGATCCAGGTGGCTCTCCGTGTCTCCCGTGACCACTTCCCATTCCACGCCTGGTCCTGAAAGCCCCTCACCGTCACCCCTGAATCCCGCCCACCGACCAGGCTCTGCCCTCTGCCCTCAGTTTGCCAGGGCTGCTAACAGGGAAGGGAATGGGTCCAATGGTGGGGGCGGGGGGACCTGCCTAATTTGTAAGGATGCTGACTGTAACCTCTCCCAGCGATCAAGACTTCTGGGAACTAAAAAAAACGTCTCCTCAGAAAATGTCTGAGAAGGCATTTTCATTTTTTTTTGACCAAACCCAAAAGGCAGGAGAGGGACGCTTTCAGGCCTCATCACCGACGGTCATCACCGATCAACCCCAGACCCCGTGCGATGACCTTGTTCTGCCGGTCGCAAGCAGGTCAAGCTCTCTCTGCAGCGAGCGGCTGCGAGCACAGGCGCTGGAGTCACACAGCCTGGCGTTCAGACCTCAGCTCTGCCACTTCTTCGTGAGGACTTTGGGCAAATTACGAGAGCTCTCCAGCCTGGCTTCCTCACCCAGGACACGGTATCAGCAACAGTCATGCACACGCTCTACAGAGATGGCGCTGGTTTAAATGAGATAGTGTATGTTGCTCGTTAATTATAATATGCTTACATATGCACAGTACATACATATCAGCTCATTTTAATTTTTTCTGCTATGACCACGTTCAAGAAATGTTTAAGTACAAGAGAAAAATGTAACTACATATGACGACGGATGTAAACTGGTTTCACTGTGGTGATCATCCTGCAATATACACCAACATTGAATCACTGTCGGGTTACACCTGAGACTAACATAATGTTATATGTCAATTATACCTCAATTAGAAAAAACATTTATGCCACAAATTTACTGATGACTTATGAAAGCATTAACTATGTTTAGAGAGTAGAGCTACGCTTAAAAAAAAAGAAGTATCTGGCCACATCGGGTCTCAGTTGCAGCCCTTGGGCTCTTTAGTTGCGGCAAGTGAGATCGAACCCGGGCCCTCTGCATCGGGAACTTGGAGTCTTAGCCACTGGATGGCCAGGGAGGTCCCGAGGGTTGTCTTAGACTTTGCGGAGGATCCAAGAATGAGCAAAACTCAGCTCTGTCTTTAAATGGCCTGTGGCCAGGTGCCAGGTGGGGTGGATGGCACAAGTATCTGTATGGTGTTATCAGGAAGCGAGCCGGGGAGCCGGCAGACACAGCTCAGGCCCCACAGGGAGCCTCAGGGTCCCTAGAGGCTGGCCTTCATGTTCCAGGACGTTTCCAACCACTCAAATCTCCCAAACGATGTGTCCTGGGGACAGAAACTTCGGTTATGTAAGAGCATGAGATGATGCAAGCCACTTGAAGGATACCGGAGATAAATGATCTATTTATATTTTTATGCTGAAGACATAAATAGAAAAAAAAAAAAAACCACAGCACCCAAAGAAACATTCCTTAAAATAGATGGAGAGCATGGTTGAGAGATGAATGCACAGCACAGAACAGACAGATGCTAACCACATACCTTTCCACATCAGCCAGAACTCCGCAGGACTCGCTAATCCAAGGAGACTGAGCCAGCACCACCGCAACGACAGCAATTGACCCTCCGACAAACTGGGACATGGTGCGCTTCGGTTTAAGACATTTTGTAATAAGACTGTTGAAACCGGATAAGAGGTGCTCCGAAATCCCAGCCCTGACTATAAACCCACAGACCTTAAGAATCTATGGCTCAGTGTTGTTTTATGCAACACGCATGCCCTCAGCAGCGACAGGGTGGTACCCACTGAGTGCCAGGGGCCATGTGGGCCCAGAGACGGAGCAGGGGAGGACCAAGGTCTCATCCCCAAAGCAGTACCTCAGTGTTGGTTTGGACATTAAACATGCTCATGAAGGCTACTACTTCCATATGACAACCAAAAAAATGCCATAAAGAGAATTATTAAATGGGGGCGGACCTGAACGATACACCTCAAACAGAGTCGGGTAAAGAAAGCCCCCAAATCTAACCTAAAAGGATTTGAATTCTTTGAGGGGCACAAAGACAGAAAAAAGAGAGATGGGGGGGTAGGGTGGGGGGAAGGCTAAGGTCAAAGATTAAGAAAGAAAGCATCAGAAGTAGCTTAGGGAGGTCTGGCCCTCATGAAGCAGGGACCCCTGTTGGCAACCCCAACCCCTGCTCCTGAACTGCAGCCTGTGGACGACCCCCTGACTGGGAGGGAAGGCGGGGCCCTGACTCAGGAACCCTGCACCACCCCCCGCCCCTGCCTCGCCCAGGGGAGCCTCCCCAGATGGCTATGATCTGAACCCAGGCTGTCTGGCTCCCCATTCCAGTCTCTTAACCTCCAATCTCTTAATCTCTGAGCTCACGAGCTACCGCAGGAGTGGCCCAAAGGTGGGGGCAGGGGGACCCCGGCGGTCTGTTTGGGTCACACGTGGCTGTCGGGATGTGCGGGCACCATCCTTGGTGGTTCCGTGGAGGCTGGAGCGCACGTTCCTGTTCTACCCACCACCTCCTGACCCGGCCCTCCCACGGGGTAACGTCAAACTTCACCCTGAACCCACTTCTGCTGGATTCCTGTGTCCTGCTTCAGGTATAGGGACCAGCTTCCTAACACTCTGGACGATGGAGGTGGTGATCTGGGCGAGTGGGACAGAATGGTACACGTTTCCCATGGTGATACAGAAATCAGAGGGATCGATCGAGTGCTGAAAGGTCTAACCCTAGTCAGCAAGCACACAGGCCAGGCTGGCGAACGGACACACGCTCTGTCTTTCCTACCTGTGACAATTCCATTTTATTTTGAGGATTATGTTAAATTTCAAATATTCCTCCTCATCTTCTTGGCTTACTTTGAACCAAGGCAGTCAACCAATACACTCTGAGATATGCCAAACACTCTGCTAAGGGTACAAAGATGAACACTGTGGGTCGCTCGGTTGTGTCTGACTCTTTGCGACTGCAGCCCGCCAGGCTCCTCTGTCCAGGGGATTCTCCAGGCAAGAATACTGCAGTGGGTTTCCATTCCCTTCTCTCCAGGGGATCTTCCCAACCCAACCCACAGATCACACCCAGGTCTCCTGCATGGCAGGCAGATTCTTTGCTGTCTGAGCCGCCATGGGTGAAGAAACAGCCCTTGGTCCCAACCAGCAAGGAGGAAAGAAGAGGCGGGGCCAGAGTCCTGGGTGGAATGGGATGAGGGTGAAGCCCCTCCCTCCTGGGTAAAGGCAGCTCCCTGTCCCCTTCCTACTGTGGGTGAGGATCACAGCAAACCGAGACAAACCAAAGTGCACTGGGGCCCGTGTCCTCCCGGTGCAGTGCCTGCCTCTCCAGTTCGCCAGTGCTGACCGCAAGCAGAGGACACGTGGAGGCCCCCTCGCCTCCCCGAGGCATCTCTGCTGAACATGTTTGCAGGGGGCCGGGAACACCATACCGAGTTTCACGAACAGACTCATAATCCATCCCCGCCCAGGCAAAGACTTCCTCTC
The DNA here is from genome assembly GCA_006408675.1 of Madoqua kirkii. Classification (NCBI taxonomy): domain Eukaryota; kingdom Metazoa; phylum Chordata; class Mammalia; order Artiodactyla; family Bovidae; genus Madoqua; species Madoqua kirkii. Next base: position 28,596 of record SJYC01086025.1, on the reverse strand, counting down.
TCCCAGAGCAGAGGCACCTTGGAAAGGCTGGAGTGGACAGGGAGATAGAAGACCCCACCTCCACTTCAGAGCCAGCAAGCGGGTTCTCAGGGTTCCGGGACGTGTCCAGGGCCACACAGCTGGTGAAGGCTGGGCCCCTGCAGCCAGACGTGTCCGTTCCTAACCAAGGTCTCCTAGCGACACTGTAGCCCCCATTTGAAGGGCAGCAGGGGACACGTTCTGAGGACAGGAGAGGCCGTGGACGTAAGAGTGACATTAAAGGTCAGAATTAAGGGCATCAGGCAACTCCGAGAAAGCCTTCCCGCTCTTACCCGTGTCTCCTCGCCGCTACTCTGCACGAGGACTCCCCCTCATATCAGTCCACCAAACCATGAGGCTTCCATGGGGAACACCAGGTGGACTTGAGAACAGGACAGCCTCCTTGCACTGACCTATTCCCGACCCTCCTTCAGCTGGTGCGCAAAAAACAAGCAAAGATGCCTCACGCTTTGAATGAAGTGTGAAAAGATCAAAGGCCACGGGGCACTAAAAATGAGAGCCCAGAAAAGGCTCTTTGTGGCACTGTGTGGTTTGTTAATCCTACAGCTGACAGTAATGTATGAGGCCAGGCAATTAATTCCAATACTTCACACGTGCTGATTTTTTAAAGCATCAGATCAATTCTATGCAGCCTCCTGTGCCAGACGCACATTTGCTGAGACAAAGGGCCGATCTGACAGGACCAAATCCCTCGGGGTCTCAAGGCCCCTCCAACTTGAAAGCCTCCACAGTCGCCAGCTTCCTTTCTGCTGCAGGTTCACACCCGTGGAGGAGCCCTCAGAGGATGGTGAAGCAGGAAAAAGACCTCCTGACCCTGAATAAAAGGCGCGTCTGCTGTCTGGCTGGGACCCTGGTCCCTCGAGGATGGACCGGCAAAGCAGGCTGGAGCACGGGGGCCATGTGGGGACCCCGGAGGAGCCTGGTCCGCCCTCCTCCTCCCCTGGGGCTTCCTAATGGCTTTACACACTCCTCCTCCTCGGTATTATTCAAATCAACCCCACAACTCAGGTTCCTTTGCTGTGGCTTTAATTGAATAAATCTAACATATCAACAGATGCACTGGCCCAGAGCCTTGGCCAGATTCCCCCTTGGACCTAACAGTCCACTCTGGCTGTTTCAGCTGAGCCTGCGAGCAGGGAGGGGCACCGTGGGCAGTCCTTCAACAACACAAGTACAGTACGTATATGTGTGTGTGTGTGTGTGTGTGTGTGTATTATATATATATATATATGTGTGTGGTATAGAGGGCAGGCCCCATCTACATACGTATAGTATGTACATATATGTGGTATAGAGGGCAGCCCCCATCTACATATGTACAGTATGTATATATATATATGTATAGAGGGCAGGCCTCAGTCTACATACATACAGTATGTACATATTTGTGTATAAAGGGCAGCCCCCGTCTACATACGTATAGTATGTATACATATGTGTACAGAGGGAGCCCCCGTCTATATATGTACAGTATGTATATATATGTGTATAGAGGGCAGCCCTCCATCTACATATGTATAGTATGTAATATATATATATATATATAGTGTGGTATAGAGGGCAGGCCCCATCTACATACGTATAGTATGTACATATATGTGGTATAGAGGGCAGCCCCCATCTACATATGTACAGTATGTATATATATATATGTATAGAGGGCAGGCCTCAGTCTACATACATACAGTATGTACATATTTGTGTATAAAGGGCAGCCCCCGTCTACATACGTATAGTATGTATACATATGTGTACAGAGGGAGCCCCCGTCTATATATGTACAGTATGTATATATATGTGTATAGAGGGCAGCCCTCCATCTACATATGTATAGTATGTATATATATATATATATATATGTGTGTGTGTGTGTGTATACAGGGCAGCCCCCATCTACATATGTATAGTATGTGTACATATATATATATATGTGTGTGTGTGTGTGTATAGAGGGCAGGCCCCTGTCTACATACGTATAGTATGTATACATATGTGTATAGAGGGAGTCCCTGTCTACATATGTACAATATGTATATACATGTGTATACAGGGCAACCCCCATCTACATATGTATAGTATGCTTATATATATGTGGTATAGAGGGCAGCCCCCGTCTACATATGTACAGTATGTATATACATGTGTATAGAGGGCAGCCTCCATCTACATATGTATAGTATGTATATATATGTGTGTGTATAGAGGACAGCCCCCATCTATATATGTATAGTATGCTTATATATATGTGGTATAGAGGGCAGCCCCCATCTACATCTGTACAGTATGTATATACACGTGTAAAGAGGGCAGCCCCCCGTACTACAGCAGAGGCAGGATGACTGCCCTCTGCGCTCTCAGTTAATATTTACTCGTGGTTGTTTACTCATATTTACTTGTGGGTGAAAGGTCTGCAGGAGAATCTGAGAAGAACTGAAGCGTCTTCAGAGGTGGGGAGGGCACCTTAGCCAAGTCGGTCTCTAACGCACAGATGTCCAGGAAGGGGCTGTTCTGTGCCTAAACATGCACTGCTTCAGAACCCTAAGAGCTGTGTTAGCGGAGAGTCTGTTAGTCTGCTTTCATTAAGATGACCTGACTTTGCAGCTATTCCCATTGGTAAACACATTCAGGGAACCAGTCACTAAAATAAACCTGCCATTCACTCGAGCCTCTTTCAGTCCTTCTGCAGTGGGTAAAATTTTTAAACTGTATCATTACCTACTGGGAGTAGGAATGCAGGTCATCACGTGAGCAAGACACTGATGCTGAGTTTAAAACCAGATCAGACCCTGGCGCTTCCAAGCTCCTCTCTGGGGAGGACGCCGCCTGGAGAGGATGCTTTCAAGGGAATCACGTGGCTGAACAGCCAAGATCACAGGGGCCAGTCTGCTGACACCCTGCCAGCCATCTGAAAGCAGGGCTAAAGTGCACGGCCGGCCCCTCTCAGGGGAGGGAAGGGGCAGCCATGGGGGGCTCTCCTGAGACCACAGGGCCGAGGGCTCCGGTCTCGCCGACCAGCAGGCACAACCTTCTCTTCCCAGGTGCTGGCCCACGGTCCGACTCTCGCCATGAAGGTCTCTGCTTTCCCTGCACATCAGTTTTCATTATACCTTCCTCACATATTCTTTTTTAAATTATTTTTTTACTTGGACCATTCTTTTTAAAGTCTTTTACTGAATTTGTTACAATACCGCTTCTGTTCTATGGGTTTTTTTGTTTTTTGGCCATGAGGCATGTGGGATCTTAGCTTCCCAACCAGGGCTCGAAATCGCACCCCCTGCACTGGAAGGGTGAAGTCTTAAATGTCGGACCCCAGGGAAGCCCCTCGTCACACATTCTCAAGAGTCTAGAACTCGTTCGCATCCGGCAAGCACTGTGGCTCACAGACCTCCTCTCGCCTGCACAGACCCTACGTACCTCGCCGTCTCAGTGACCCCGCCACCCGCCGGCCCTCGCCCCCTCTTGCTGTGCCTTCCTTTCACAGGCAGAATCGTTCCCAGTCTTTGGCTTCCCTTCCCAGACCCCTGGGTCCCTCCTTGGACTAACGAAGCCCAGGTTCAACCACCGCGTGGGCTAGAGAGTCTGCCCCTAGCAGTGCGTTCTGAAAACTGACCCCTGACTGCCAGGACGCAGGGCGGGAAGGGGGTCTGCGGCCCACACGCCTCTCTGCTGCCAGGACGCAGGGCGGGAAGGGGGTCTGCGGCCCACACGCCTGTCTGCTGCCAGGACAAGCGCTTTCACTGGAGCCAGCCGGTGCCCTGCCTCAGTGTGGCAGGGTGCCCTGCGACCATTGTCAACACTGCCCCAAAAAGTGGGCATGTGTTCACCGGTGGGGGGGATGAGGGTGAATGGAGGTCGACATCCCTACCCGGGGCACGAGCTTATGAAACAGCCCTCAACCCGGGCATTTCAGTGCCTGGGTGAGACTTTCCCTTCTCACGTTCCTCTCCTGCCCCTCTGACTGCACATCTTGCCTCTAATCAGAGCTCAGAGGGAACACGTGTAAGGTAATTACTCCTGAGCGCGCTGGGGAAGCGCTCATTGATTAGAAATCACTTTCAGAGGGAACGCTGTTACACAAGAGTTTTGATCAAAGCTGGATTATTACTTTGGTTCTTTGTCTCACCCACAGACACTTGCCCCTCCTCCCGGAAGAAAATTTGTGTGTGCATGAAGGTAGATCATAAGGGAGCTGAGAGTTCTTCTCAGAGTGGAGCTGTTTCATTCATTAGTCTAAAATAAATATTTCTCCAAAAAGCCACTCATCAAGCCTTTTTCTCCTGAAGCCCATGCTCTGAGCTCATAACAGCACTGCCTTCAGTACCATCTCCCTGGGAGGAAGTCGAGCTCGGGTTGAGATGCTCTGTGCTGTAGGGAGAGACCCAAGCAGGGTCAGAGTGAACGTGCCTGTCCAGGCTGCTGAGAGCGACTGTCACAGGATGCAGAAAGCCCGCTGAAGACGTGACTGGGCCGCGGGGGGCTCGGGGCACCCAGTGCGTTGCCCGCGGGCCCACCTTCCTGTGCTGGCCTCTTCAGTGTCGAGCGGCTGCATGGTCCAGTGCCTTCAAGAACTGGCTTCTTAAGCTGTTCACAACTGTGCAAATTTACTCTCTTATCTTGCCCTGGAGGGCAGGCATCCAAGGTCGGCGACAGAAGCTGGAGGAAGAGGCAAAGGAGAAGTTCTGTGGGGTTTTTTTTGACATTTAAAAAAATCCTCTTCCGTTCTTCCTGAGGTGCTAGGTTAGATTCTACATGCAGGGGTAAAGGCAGGATACATTATAAGTCAACTCTCAGTGACTGCTTTAAAGTGAAAATACTTCATTCAGAGTAAGAGTTTTATCTTGGAGTAAACTATCCTTAGCCCTTACTCCGATTAATCAGAAAGCTTAAACAATGGACAAGTGATTTTTTTAAAAAGTCATATGATTCATGTGACTCGGAAGCATATTATACATGGATTGTCCTGGATCAACTGTAGCTCAAGCTTTAGCCTACACTGTTCTTCACTTAGTTTCCTATGCAGGTGTCTAAAGTACGTATTTGATACATACGTGTGTTATAATCTGGGCTTCCCTGGTGGCTCAGATGGTAAAGAATCTGGCTGCAATGCAAGAGACCCATGTTCGATCCCTGGGTCAGGAAGATCCCCTGGAGGAGGGCATGGCAACCCACTCCAGTATTCTTGCCTGGAGAATCCCATGGACAGAGGAGCCTGGCGGGCTAGTCATGAGTTCGCAAACAGTTGGACACGCCTGAAATGACTTAGCACGCATACTTCATGGTGGGGAGGGGGAGAGACGGCCAACACCCAGATGTGATTTGGTTTTTCTGCAAGATCTGAAGCAATGCCAGAGCCGCTGCGTCTCCTGTAAGTCCTGCCGTGCGCACCCAACAGCTGTGTGACCTCAGGCCAGTGACTTAAGCTCTCCAAGCCTCAACCCTCCCACTCTACCAGCATACAAAACGGGAGCTCACACAGAACAGGTACGCAATAACCCCTGTGTCTGCATGCGGTGTGAGCGCACCCACCAACACACACTCACGCACTCCACTCTCACCCTAATTAAATTGCCCACGTAGGATTATAAGAACAGACTTGAAAGACACACAGTCATGAAAAAGCTCAACATTATTTTGGGGATATAACCTTTAAAAACTCAGTCCAAGAGTGAAGTGGAAAGCAGGAAAATGGACCATGACTTTTTTTTAAGGATTATGCAGAAACCCACCAGATGATTTGAGAGTTGATTAGAGACAAGTGATCTGAGGGAAGTACGTGACCCTTGGGCAGTCTGCTCGGAACAAGGGGAAGAAACCAAGTGAGGCTCCAGAGAGCCCTGTTGCAGCCTGACACCCAGGCCTCAGCAGCAGACGGTGGTGCAGGCGATGGTGAGGGGCAGGCTGGTCCTCAGAGACCCTGCCTGACAGTCAGTGAAATCCACACGTCCACAGACACCACCGCCCTACACCTCACAGCACTGTTCTCACCGACCCATCTGCAAATAAAGAACCGCACGTCCAGTAAAGAAGAGAGGGAAGGTAGGTCTGATACCCCATTTACAACATAACATGGCCTTTCCCAAGCACCCCAGAGCTTCCTACAGGCATTTGTGCAAATGGCTGGATGAACTCTGAGTCAGTTTATTCTTTCTAAGCAAGAAGAACCAACCTGCTTTGCATTCCTGAAAATCCCCAAAGATACTCCAAGTACACCTGATGGGACTCCCAGGTGAGAACAAACCTTCACGAGTGCTTAAATGCAGAATACAAACACTGTAATATTTCATACGCAAATTCCAACAATGACTAAGAACAATACAAGCGTGCGTGCAACAGGATAACACACCCAGGACAGGCCAGGAGACACACAGACGGAGCGCCGGCCGCCGAGCACGCCCACAGGCACGCAAGGCTGAGGGCCCGAGTGAGAATTGACAGCCAGTCACTCTGCTTCTGTTGAAAAAGAGCTGGACGCGCTTCCAGGAACCTCCTTTCAGTTTCAGACTTGTATGCCGCTGCTTTCAAGGTAGATTTATGACACCAGGGTTTTAGATGACGAACCCGTGGCTTGTCCAGATGAGAGAGAAGGCAGGCGAGGATGCAGGTGAGAACAACGGCGCACACTCTCCAGAGAGACGTCGTGAGGAAGCAGGGTTTCCTCCCCCGGCGCACGGCTCCGCAGGCAGCCTCACCACTGCGCGTGCTGCCCGGGGAGGCCCCAGCGTGTCCAGCGCCCTCAGGCCCCTGCATGGGTCGCCCGTTCATGCCGCAGGGAATTTTATGAATTGGTGTAACAATAGATGTCTAAAACAGACATGTAATAGTTGATGTGCTCTGGAGACTACTTCATCATGAAATAGATTTTAAAACACCAACAGAGGATGGCAGAATTGCGCCACCTCCTAGAAATGACCAGTCTCCCTTGTTTCATCAACACTGGCAGCAACGATCTTTCAGTCATCGACATCACGACTGGCTGTGCGCTGAATTCCAAATCAGAAAACAAAGCGTTGGAAAGAAGACTCTGTAGGATCCACTGCTGGCCTGAATCTCACCTGAGTAACACAGACGCTGGGCCAGCCCCAGAATGGAAATCTCACCAGATACTGCCTTAAAAACAGATGTGCTGGCTGCAGGGCCCAGCACTCCTTCCCATTTTCTCTATCAGTAACGTCACACCACCTACATCCTACAGCATTTATTGTGCTCAGGAAAAAAACACCCTGCAACTTCTTTTTACAGTGTTAAAAAAATTCCTTCTCAGATCTCAAAACGCATCACATGTTTTTTTCTTTCATAATATCCTCAACTTTCTTTCCCGGTCTTCCAATCCAAAACAATTAGACCTTATGAAAGCAGCTTTTTCGTTCAGTTTCATCAAGCAACTTAGGTGTCTCTTATGAGCATGAGCCTGACTACACACATAACACAACACACAGACTTTCCAGCGGGGAGCCGTGCGTTCCCGGTGTCTAGTCAGCGCTCACTTCCCGCTACGAAGAGTCTCTCCCAGAAGAGCCAGCACTAGGATTTCACCGCCACCGCCAACAGCAGTTAAAACTACACATGCACGTGCCAGCCCCGCACAGGAACTCGTAAGGTAGGCTCCAACGTTAATTCCGTTTTAAAGACAAACTCAGAGAGAGAGAGCACCTTAAAGTCCCACTGGGGACAGAGCCAAGCCCTGAGCCCGGGGGCAGCCGTGAGGGCCCGCGGCTGCCCGTGCGTGGACCCCCGCACACACGGTGCACTCCTCCCGGGACACGTCGAGAAATGAGACGGGAAATGACACAACCACGTCCTGTATCTGCTGCAGGCCGACGGAGCTCCAGGAGCCATGAGCAGTCTCAGGAGGGCGACTGACACCCGTGAGGGCGCCGCTCACATCCATCGGGGACTGTTTAAACCTGCTTTTCCACCAAACACTCCCACGTGAAAGTTAACAGAAACGGTTGCCTTCTCTTTACTGGGGGACGGATGGAGAGGCTGATTTTAAAATCATAATGCAAAGGCCTAACTGATAAATAAATACAGAAGTTTACAATTATTAATATTGCTTCTTTCAAACTTGAGTGTTCAAATTTACTGATGATAAAGAAGCAAAACCTCCTTCTCACTACAATTATTAGCTGCTCAAGGCAGCAAATCAACAGATCATAATAGCTATTTTTCACAGTTGCTTATGAGAGTGTCAGCACGACTGAATTGTAATTTTAATTAAACAAATCTGCCGTTATGAGTATAATAACTGCCTTGCCACTTTTACATTATGGCATGAGCTTAAAGAAAAAAAAAATCCCCCTTGTATTGCAATAAGCAGAAAACCTATTTAGTAAGTAAAAGTATTGTTAAAAATAGTATAACAGTGTGATTACAATATATCAACGTGTAAAGTGGGTCCTACATTACAGAGTTGGACTTTACCCTGCACCTGCTCTAGCCACTGGCCAAGCAGAGCAGCCTGCAGGGGGACGTCCAGGCCGGAAGGGGGCCTCCATGGCAGGGGTGGAGCATAAAGAAGGCATTACCACCACCCCTGGGGGACCCCGCTGAAACCTCTAAGACACATCTGTTTCCTGAGAAACACTTGCTCTGCTTCGAAGGTTGGAGGGACCTTGAATTCTGGTTTCCTACTATTAGGATTTTTCCATCATGAATATCTGTATTGATCTCATTTACTTAAATAAGGCCAAGAATAGCTTCTGTTCAGACTAGGCTTCTCGAGGGCTTGGTCTGTTTAATATGCCAGCTATATTCCTGCGACAGACATGAGTTGACATGATTTGGGATTCATATTTAAGTAGGTTTTCTTGCTGGAGGAATCCTGAAAGGGAGAGGTTCAATATATAGGTATCCATTGATTGAATCTAGGTCAAAAACAATCACATCCTAAATATAACCGAGTCTTCCCCGCTTTCCCTGCCATGTGTCTCTCCCACTGCCGTCCTCCCATCGGCTCACCATGGGACGGCTGTTTCAGGTTTGGGAGGTGAGTGGTGTGCTGCTGACTGCTAGAACCCTGTCCCCCAGGTGGAACCGCAGCCATCAGGAGGAGGCCACCCTCACAGGGGAGCGCAGACCCCTGCTGCATGACACACCGGAAGGACATGAGACCAGACCTTCCGGTGCCATTTCAAGAAACGCTGATCAACACATCATTTACATTCTAAATTCTGCTCATATGCTTAGGTCCTAGTTTTCAGGCCATCCCCTTTCCTGAGCTGAATACACTGACTGCACCCCTTTAAAAGAATCTGAGGAGGCTTGTGTTCAGACGACCACCCGGTGCCCGGTGGCGGGTTGCTAACCACGTCCGTACAGCCTCTGCTTCCGGAGCAGGTCCTCCAGCGTTCTCACTCGATCCTTGAGTGAACCAAGCAGAGAAAGAAAACAAACGGGGTGACGGGAAAGGGAGACTTCCTGCAGCACTGCTTCAGAGGGAACGGCCAGACGCCCCCACCGAAGGGCGGCCCGGGGGCGGACAAGCCCCTGGTTCTCTCTGTGGTCCGTCCCCCTCGGCCCCTGGCTCTCTCTGTGGTCCGTCCCCCTCGGCCCCTCGTTCTCTCAGGAGTCCGTCCCCCTCAGCCCCTGGTTCTCTCAGGAGTCCGTCCCCCTCAGCCCCTGGTTCTCTCGGGAGTCCGTCCCCCTCGGCCCCTGGTTCTCTCAGGAGTCCGTCCCCCTCGGCCCCTGGTTCTCTCTGTGGTCCGTCCCCCTCGGCCCCTCGTTCTCTCAGGAGTCCGTCCCCCTCAGCCCCTGGTTCTCTCAGGAGTCCGTCCCCCTCAGCCCCTGGTTCTCTCGGGAGTCCGTCCCCCTCGGCCCCTGGTTCTCTCAGGAGTCCGTCCCCCTCGGCCCCTGGTTCTCTCTGTGGTCCGTCCCCCTCGGCCCCTCGTTCTCTCAGGAGTCCGTCCCCCTCAGCCCCTGGTTCTCTCAGGAGTCCGTCCCCCTCAGCCCCTGGTTCTCTCGGGAGTCCGTCCCCCTCGGCCCCTGGTTCTCTCAGGAGTCCGTCCCCCTCGGCCCCTGGTTCTCTCTGTGGTCCGTCCCCCTCGGCCCCTCGTTCTCTCAGGAGTCCGTCCCCCTCAGCCCCTGGTTCTCTCAGGAGTCCGTCCCCCTCAGCCCCTGGTTCTCTCGGGAGTCCGTCCCCCTCGGCCCCTGGTTCTCTCAGGAGTCCGTCCCCCTCGGCCCCTGGTTCTCTCTGTGGTCCGTCCCCCTCGGCCCCTCGTTCTCTCAGGAGTCCGTCCCCCTCAGCCCCTGGTTCTCTCAGGAGTCCGTCCCCCTCAGCCCCTGGTTCTCTCGGGAGTCCGTCCCCCTCGGCCCCTGGTTCTCTCAGGAGTCCGTCCCCCTCGGCCCCTGGTTCTCTCTGTGGTCCGTCCCCCTCGGCCCCTCGTTCTCTCAGGAGTCCGTCCCCCTCAGCCCCTGGTTCTCTCAGGAGTCCGTCCCCCTCAGCCCCTGGTTCTCTCGGGAGTCCGTCCCCCTCGGCCCCTGGGGCTCTCTGGGGTCCGTCCCCCTCGGCCCCTGGTTCTCTCAGGAGTCTGTCCCCCTCGGCCCCTGGTTCTCTCAGGAGTCTGTCCCCCTCAGCCCCTGGTTCTCTCTGTGGTCCGTCCCCCTCGGCCCCTGGTTCTCTCTGTGGTCCGTCCCCCTCGGCCCCTGGTTCTCTCTGTGGTCCGTCCCCCTCAGCCCTTGGTTCTGTCTGTAGCACGTCCGCCCTCAGCGTATCCATGCCATCACGCGTCCTCTCATCACGAACGCTTGTGGAATAAATTAAGTGAAGGCACGGGGACGAAAGGTGAAGAAACCAGATGATCCGAAAGGTCTTCTGAACCGCGGTGTCCACAGCCCCTTGGGAGACCCTCCCTGGCGGCGGCTCCTCCTGTGGTTCCGCCACCACTGCTGCTTGGGCCGGCCCTCCGAACCCCGTCCTCCCTCTCTCCAGCCCCCAGGTCTTCCCTTGGGCTCTCCCCTCGCCCCTTCTCATGTTCTAGAACTTCCTGGGGTTCTAGTCTCTCCCAAGTGAGGATGCTAAACCTGGCCTCTGTCTGGGGGCTCTCCCATCAGCTGGGCTGTGTGTCACCTCTCAGCCCAAGAGGTACAAAGTAATCAAATCGCCTCCTTCAAAGGCCGCTCCCTCCTGGCTCCCCCTTCCCCTCGCTCTGCCCTGGTCGGCCTCTGTCCTCCGGGTCCCACTGGACCAGGGGCTGAGTTTCCTCTCCCTACCCCCTGCTCTCTCCAGGGAATGGGCTCACCTTCCCCATAGACTCGGTCCCTGAATATCTCCCCCACCAGCCAGCTTCTTCCCCGAGGCTCTCGCCCCCAACGTCTCAGCAAGGTCTCCTCTCCTCTCATTCAGACTATGCACACACGCTTCTACTGGGTTGGCCAAAAAGTTCACTTGGTTTTTCCCACAACATGGCACACGAATGCCTGAACGAACTTTCTGGCCAACCAACTACATTTTTTCCCATGACCAACCTCACCCCTGGCCAACATGGTCGCCACAGGCAAGATGGAAAATCCTTCATAAACTGCAAACGGGTGAACCAACTCAGGACTCTCCACGTGCTCGACGAGAAAGTTCACACTTTTATAAGAGAGTTCAGGGCCTTTGTGGGCGGCCCCTCCCCCAGGCCCACACGCCCTGCATACTGGTCAGTCTGAACGCCTCTCCCACCTCTGTCTTCTAGACTCTGGCAAGCCACCCTCTCTGCCCTGGCCCCTTCCATGTCTAAGTCCTGTTTGCCTTCAAGACTCCACTGAATCACGATCTGCAAAGCTGCTTGCGCACTTAAGGCAGAGGGAGATGCGGCCCACCTTTGAAACCACAGTGGTGCACGGCTCACCCAAGACCCCTGACGGCACGTGGGCGGCAAACATCATCTGCACAGCCCTGCTGTCAGACGGTGAGCTGCTTGAGGACAGGCGCCCGTTTCTAAAAATCGCTCCGATAGTTCTGGACCACGAGACACACACACAGCGCGGGGGCTCCCCTGCGGTAAGCTTCAGTGCAGGTTCCCTGGGACGAATGCGTCACACCTCGACGGCGTTCATTTTCAGCCACTCCAGCTCAGAGGAGAAAAACCAGTTCAAAGCTGCACTGAACCGAAACACGGAGAGCCCGAGGCGGCCGCAGCTCCTCTCCACGCTGCTTCACGTCCTCTGACCAGGACGCTGCCGCCTTCAGCCTGCTTCCAGGGCCCGGCTTCCAGGGCCCAAAGCTTCAGGAACTCGTCTCATCTCCAGTAATGGAAGCCCACGTCCAAGGACCTCACATGCCTGGAGTTACTCTGGCTTGTGGGGTCTGAGGAAGGACCGGGGAAAGATCGGTGCAGCCAGGGCCCTGTGGACCAGGACGCGCCCCGCCGGCACCCGCCTTCCTTCTCGGCCGCTTCCTCCGCTCGCTCTCTGTCCCCTCTGCCCTCTCCACTGCAGGAAACATGGCCACCGACGGTTCCTAGCAAGACCACTCACAGCCCAAGTTCTCGCTAGTTTCCCACCCAAACAAGATGGAGAAGAGGCCCATTGGCCCAGCCTTGTGGGGTGCTCCTCCCTGGACCAGTCGGCCGGGTCTAGGGGCAGAGTCCCACTGGACCTCTGCAGCAGCAGCCCTGTTGAGACAGCGCAGGGAGAAAGGGGCTTCCGGAAGGGGGCCAGCACTCCCGGGAAGGGGGCCAGGGCTTCCGGGAGAGGGAGGCAGGGGCTTCCAAAAAGGGGGGCCAGGGCTTCTGGGAAAGGGAGGCAAGGGCTTCTGGGAAAGGGAGACAAGGGCTTCTGGGAAGGGGGGTCAGGGCCCACTTCTCCTGTCACCCTGGGCAGGACAATGCGGGGCATCAAGATTTGGGAGCTCCACTCTCAAGAGGTGGGAAGCTTCTCCACCTTCCTTGAGCAGACAGCTTTTCTCTTCAGGTCATCTTTCTTCACAGACGTTCCTCGTTCCTCGCATTACGGCAAACATACACATGAACCCGCCCTAATGTGACTCCTTGAATTTCTCTCCTGCCTTGTGATCGCTCCTCTTCCAATCAGAAGAGGGGGTTTCCTAGGTAACGGAATGGAAAATCCTTCATAAACTGCAAACGGGTGAACCAACTCAGGACTCTCCACGTGCTCGACGAGAAAGTTCACACTTTTATAAGAGAGTTCAGGGCCTTTGTGGGCGGCCCCTCCCCCAGGCCCACACGCCCTGCATACTGGTCAGTCTGAACGCCTCTCCCACCTCTGTCTTCTAGACTCTGGCACGCCACCCTCTCTGCCCTGGCCCCTTCCATGTCTAAGTCCTGTTTGCCTTCAAGACTCCACTGAATCACGATCTGCAAAGCTGCTTGCGCACTTAAGGCAGAGGGAGATGCGGCCCACCTTTGAAACCACAGTGGTGCACGGCTCACCCAAGACCCCTGACGGCACGTGGGCGGCAAACATCATCTGCACAGCCCTGCTGTCAGACGGTGAGCTGCTTGAGGACAGGCGCCCGTTTCTAAAAATCGCTCCGATAGTTCTGGACCACGAGACACACACACAGCGCGGGGGCTCCCCTGCGGTAAGCTTCAGTGCAGGTTCCCTGGGACGAATGCGTCACACCTCGACGGCGTTCATTTTCAGCCACTCCAGCTCAGAGGAGAAAAACCAGTTCAAAGCTGCACTGAACCGAAACACGGAGAGCCCGAGGCGGCCGCAGCTCCTCTCCACGCTGCTTCACGTCCTCTGACCAGGACGCTGCCGCCTTCAGCCTGCTTCCAGGGCCCGGCTTCCAGGGCCCAAAGCTTCAGGAACTCGTCTCATCTCCAGTAATGGAAGCCCACGTCCAAGGACCTCACATGCCTGGAGTTACTCTGGCTTGTGGGGTCTGAGGAAGGACCGGGGAAAGATCGGTGCAGCCAGGGCCCTGTGGACCAGGACGCGCCCCGCCGGCACCCGCCTTCCTTCTCGGCCGCTTCCTCCGCTCGCTCTCTGTCCCCTCTGCCCTCTCCACTGCAGGAAACATGGCCACCGACGGTTCCTAGCAAGACCACTCACAGCCCAAGCTCTCGCTAGTTTCCCACCCAAACAAGATGGAGAAGAGGCCCATTGGCCCAGCCTTGTGGGGTGCTCCTCCCTGGACCAGTCGGCCGGGTCTAGGGGCAGAGTCCCACTGGACCTCTGCAGCAGCAGCCCGTTGAGACAGCGCAGGGAGAAAGGGGCTTCCGGAAGGGGGCCAGCACTCCCGGGAAGGGGGCCAGGGCTTCCGGGAGAGGGAGGCAGGGGCTTCCAAAAAGGGGGGCCAGGGCTTCTGGGAAAGGGAGGCAAGGGCTTCTGGGAAAGGGAGACAAGGGCTTCTGGGAAGGGGGGTCAGGGCCCACTTCTCCTGTCACCCTGGGCAGGACAATGCGGGGCATCAAGATTTGGGAGCTCCACTCTCAAGAGGTGGGAAGCTTCTCCACCTTCCTTGAGCAGACAGCTTTTCTCTTCAGGTCATCTTTCTTCACAGACGTTCCTCGTTCCTCGCATTACGGCAAACATACACATGAACCCGCCCTAATGTGACTCCTTGAATTTCTCTCCTGCCTTGTGATCGCTCCTCTTCCAATCAGAAGAGGGGGTTTCCTAGGTAACGGTGGATAATCTGCATCTCCCCCCCACCCCACCAACCATCAGCTTCCTGATCCTGGGAGCTCAGAGTTTCAAAATATATTTTATAAAGGATATGACCAACCTTCTTCACAAAACTCCCCCCATCCTCTTTCTTTCCTTCCTTTTCTCTATCTGAACATTTGGTCCAAACCACACTATTTTTAAACCAGTGGTTTACTCACATCCCAACTTATTGCAACCTAATTCTTGTTTCTATATAGCAGTCCACACCACACTTTTCTCTCCTGTAAGAAAAGAAACTGTCCTAACAGACGTAAGGTTTTGGTCATTTAAGCAGAAAATGTTACCAACTGGGGTGTGTTTTTGGTCTACGTGGAAAGAGGTGTCAGTTATATCCTGATAAAAAAAATAGATTTTCTTTTTGTTCTTTCTGGTGAATCAATTTTCATCAGAATTTCTTAATTGAGTACTTTGTTATAAATGCCAAAGAGAGGAGAAAGTTCAAGACCTAGTGCTTGACACTGATTTAAGTGCAAGGATGGAAAAATGTATAAATATAAGGTGATGGAGCAGTTGCTAAAAAAGAAGAATGTGCTAGAAACACTCTTCTACTAACCATAGAATTTCAAAACTTGCACACTGGTTGCATTACTAGACAGACAATCCAGAAGAAATTACCATATTTAATGAAAGCTAGGAGAAGAGATAGAATTCCCTGGTGGCTCAGATGGTAAAGAATCTGCCTGCAATGTGGGGGACCTGGGCTCAATCCCTGGGTTGGAAGATCCCCTGTAGGAGGGCATGGAAACCCACCTGCATATTCTTGCCTGGAGAATCCCATGAACAGAGGAGCCTGGTGGGCTACAGTTCATGGGGTTGCAAAGAATCAGACATGACTGAGTGACTATGCACAGCACAAGGTAAGAGATTATTCCAGTAAACCGTGTGCACATCTAGACCACATCTGTCATCTCTGGTACAGACATTTCACCTGCCTGATTTCCAAGGCTAGGGTCCTTCCTCATCTTACTATCACCACTTCCTTTCAGGAGCAGGTGAGGACTAAGAACAGTGGCCACATCTCTCAAACACAGACTCCAAGCACTTCTGTGCAGTGTTCTTTCTCCTCTGAGAAATATTATATGAGACATCCTACAAAACAGTTCTGGAAGGCGACTGGCATTTTGTGGATTTTGTCCTCATCCCTGAATTGTGCACGCATGGAAAAGACGTCTGTGTAACTGAGACTTAGGACCGACCTGGAATCCCCAGTCCTTGTTTGCTGTGTAACCGGAAGGGAAAAGACCAGGGCAGGGCATGGGGGAGGGTCTCTGCGCGGCCGGTGGGGAGACTGGGCTCAGACAGAGGTGACGAGCATGACGACACCAGTGGGGTGGATCAGCTGGGCACAAGCCGGGACACGCAGGGCACCACGGGGCTCCACAGCTCGATGGTGTGCCGGCCGGGGCCGCGCAGGACTGCCAACGCCTGGCCAGGAGCTGCGGGGACGCGATGCTGTCACGCCACGTTCAGTGGAGTGAGCTGGTTTGTGAACATGCATAAGACACCCTCTGGGCCTTCCAGAACACCCCAAGGGGGCTCTGCTGGAGACAGACGCGTATGAGCGGTGGGTGGAGACCCTGGGGATGGCGGGACGGAAGCCCCTTCGCTTGCATCTCCAGCGTCTGAGTCACAAGCGGCCCCGTGATGGGGATGCCCTGGCCTGCACCGCACTGCCCCGGGACGCCCTTGTCTCCTCCACGGGACCCGCAGGACATTTTTCCTTGCTGTCTCCTCACTAGACCCCAATCAAATCCCTTCGATGATAACACCCTCTCTGACTCCAAACTACACCTGAACAAATGATCACAGTGACGCTATGGACTACTAAAATGAAGCGAAACAGAGACAGAAACTCCCACAAAGACCGGCTGTTTCCACCGGGTTTTCTAACTCCCCCACTCCCCGTGTGCCCCTACGCCTCGCGTCTCAGAGGCTGCCCATTCTGGACTCAGAACCAGACTCCAGCTCTGAGAGTGAGGTCCACAGAAGCCCTGGGCCAGCAGTGCTCAGCAGACACGCAGACTCTCCTGCAAGGATCCCGCCCCAACCCGCGGGGCTCCCAGCCCAGCACGGCCTCCACGCTCCCCCAGGCCAGCCTGAGCTGGGCTCCCCTCCACCCCTGCCTGGGTGGCTGTCCCAGAGCCCAGCTCCTCTGTGACCGCCAGTCTGCCCTGCTGCACGCCTCCACTTGCTGCTGGACCTGCTACCAACACCCCAAAGGCAGACGCCTAGACAGCGGGACCACTGAGCCCATCTGTGCCCATCACCGGTCCTTCCCCCTGGAGGGGCCCCTCCTCCCGGGGGTGGCTGCCCCCTGCCTTTTTTGGTGCGTCCTCCTGACTGCTCCTTGAGTCTCAGATTGACCAAGTTGAGGAAAACAAGTCACCAGGAGACACTGGAGTCAGCTGCCTGGAACCACCCTAGCTGGCAGGTTTCGGCCCAGCCCAGGGTGACCCTGGAGCCCAGAGGCGCAGGGGGTACAAGAGGCTTGATGGTTTTTCAGGAGGCCAGACAGGTGAGGCCCAGGTCTGTCTGCGGGGTGTCTCTGCTGCTCGGAGATCTAAAGTTGACTCAAAAAGGTCTCAAAGTGTATCACAGAGACTTCCTTACAAATACAGACTCGTCCTTAAGAGACTCAGCTCCCAGCTCTCCAGTGAGGGTAAGGGCCTGGTGATCCTCTGTACAATTCTGAGGCAGCATTTGGATTCATGCGCCTTGTGGTCTCCAGGACAACATCACTGACTCTGAGGACCGCGGACATGGGGCCCGAGTCTCCGTGGGTATGAAAAGTGAGCTGACAGACAAGGGGACTGGAGGAGGGGCAGGGGAAGGCCGACTCCCGCCGCGGCCCCTGGGCACTCATCTGGGTGGCAGCCAGTGGAAAGAAGTGACCTTGTGAACTGAGATAACAACTTTAAAGACCCAGCGATGGAAAGCCTTTCTCATAACTGGCCCCCCATGATGAGGGAGAGGGGAGTTCTGCTCCTCATTCCACCCCTGCGAGCAAGACAGAGACCTCCTGTCCCCACACACGCTGCCCTGGGTACATGTCTTAACTTGCGTCCCTCTGATCGATACTGTGGGGGTGAGACCAGGCACCAGGAAGGGGTGTGAGGCGTCTTGGGAAGAGGGTGTTCAGTCCCCACGCTTACAAAAAGGTGCATAAGGTGCCAAGCACAGACACTGCTGGAGAACTCCCTGAAAAGTGGCAACGGCAAGTTCCAAAGGAGAGAGGGGCTTCCCGGTTAGTTTCCACAAGGGCGTGGGGTGGTGTGGCAGGCGGCTGAGGATGGGACGCCTCTGGCCTGGCGCCTGACCCCTGGCCCCCCCTCCCTGGCGTCCAGGAGGCGCTCGGTCCCTCCCTGCTCTGTGCAGGGCTGCTCCTCTGGGGTCAGGTCAGCCTGCAGGGGACCCCCAAGAATCCTTCCGCAAATGGCGAGGTCCTGAGGAATGCGCTGGAAGAGGGGGGTTCGGGGACTGAACTAACTGTGTCTATAGTGTCTCCTGCTGAGGGCCAACAGGGCCGCTCTGTGATGGCAACAGAATGCACCCCTCCCTGGCTGCTTTAAAAAGAAGGCTTGGGGACGGAGGGGAGAGACGGCATCGGGAAAAGGAATACCAGGCTAAAAATAATTTTCTTTGAACTGCTTTTCGGGCTGTCTGAACCACAACAATAGGCGTTCTTATACTCATGCCACCAGCCTTGCGACAAAAACGAGGGAGGGCGAGCAGCCAGCGGAGTTCTAAGGCCATCTCCTTGGCGCTGCACGCTGGCTGTTTCAAGGGGACACGTCTTCTGACGCACTCGCCCAAGATCAGCTGGAGCGGGCTTCTCACTGCCGGCCCATCTTTAAGTTCCGGTAACTGGCTTACTCGGCTCTGTCTCTAGAAAGACGACAGAGAGGTCAGCACCCCACTGGCACTGCCCGCAGCATCGCCTGGGCACACAGCCTGGAGACTAGGCCTGTGGATGGCAGAGCCTGGCCTGCCAGCATCCACGCCACTGGGTGAAGTATTTGTGTTTTTTTTTTCTTTCTGATTAAAATTTTACTCAAGTTGCGGGAAGACCAGGCTCCATTTCAGAACGACATGGGACGTGAACTCCCATTCTCTTCTCTCTAGAATCAGCTTCATCATCTGGACCGATCGCCAAACCCAAGCGGACTCGCTGTACTGAGGCTGTCCTCTGTCTTACGGAAACCAGACGGGTTGACTGTGGAAGTTACTGGTTGATACTCGACCACCTAGCAATTATTTAGAAGCCGGCGGTTTTCAAAGCATGTCACACAGACAGGCTCATCTTGTGTTTGCGGCAACCGCTGAAAGACGGCATCCGAGCTCTCAACTGGGCAGAGGAGGGGACTGTGGCCTGGCGGCCCGGGACCAGGTATTAGGACGCAGAGAGGCAGGAACAGGGCGCCCAACTCCCAGCCCTTTCCAGACCACACGGCCTCGCCTTCCAACGCAATAAACTGCCTCCGGTCTCGGAATCAAAGCTCCTCTAGGGGGGAGGGAGGGTGGAGAGGCACCAGCCTCGAAGCAGTGAGCCTCCCTCCACCCCCGAGGGTGAGCCTCCTCCACCCTGAGAACACTGAGGGCGGGTGGAGGGAGGCACAGGCCCTGGGCCCCCTGGAGCCTGCATCAGGGGGCCCGCAGGTGAAGACTACAACCCGACTGAGCCAGCAGCCAGGGGAAATCTAGGAGTCCCGCAGGTGGAGGCGGCTGGGGAGGAGGAGGGGAGGGGAGGACCGCAGTGTCCCCGTGCCGGTTCTGAAACTGCGCAGCAAGCCCCTCTGCTGAGGATGCTCTTGCCTGGAAGTGGCAGCTGGGTGGTTTAGGGTGGCCCCCTGACTAAGCCAACAATAGGTTCTCGAACCAACGGCAGCTCGTCCACAGCCTGCTCAGACTCCAGGAAGCGGCCTGGTGCACAGGGCTCTGCCCAGCAAGTGGGGTGATTGTTTGCTCAGTGAGCCTGCCTCCCCCCAGAAATGGTGCTGGTTTCAGAGAGAGGACAGGCTGGAAGAGCCTTGGGCTGAGGCAGTGAGGGGGTGGAGAGCGACTGTGTGTTCAACTGTGGGAGGCGCTGAGGTGCGGAGGGCCTCTGGCCTCAGACCTGCCTTGGCCTGCGTAGCCTTCAGCCCTGACTCAGGCGCACCCTAAACAAATCCCTTTGTCCTGAAGAGTCACCTCGAGGGACTCTGTCCTGATGACAGCAGCCTAACAGCCCAGAGGTGTTTTTACAGAAGCTGAAGGTCTCCACCAAAGGGGGCTGACTCCCATCAATCGGGACTGACGTCACTCACAAGACGTCAAAGGGGGCCCCCAGCTCAGCCCTCAGCATCGTGCAAGAGCTGGCTCTGAAAACCCAACATTCAAATATGAGGGACAAAAAGCAGCCACGTGCACACCACTGATGCGCCAACTAAAATACAGGGAGGGAGAAAAAAGGGGATCGGCAGAAAAACTGACGGGAGGTCAGAGAAAACTGCTGCCATTGGGTCACATGAAATTTCTGGCTAAGTATTTTGCAGTGAATTTTAAAAACCAAATGAAGCAATTTATCTAAGAAGGAAAGATCACAAAGCAGAAATGACTTCGGGAAGAGACAGAAGAAAACAGAACTGGAATATGAACTTGAAGAACTCAGAAACGTGGGTGTGGGCCAGAATATCTGAATGTGGGCAAGAAGAGGCCGCAGAAGACGGGGCTGGGGGAGAAGGTAAGGGGGGGGGCACCCAAGACCAAGTAGAGAGAGAGATTTTTCAAACATCAGAGGGAAAAATAGCAGCCCGAGGCATCGGACAAAGGAGGGCTGGAGGGCATGTGTGGATCCCCAAGGGCCGGATCAGGAGAGAGGCTTGTTGATACGATTCAGGAAAACTTTCCTGAGACCCGTGAGGCAGCAAACCGTGATTAGAGAGAGACAAAGGTTCACAGAGCCGCAAGAGCAGGTCACAACCGAGAAGGGTCTACACACGGCTATTAAACTTTGAAGACAAAGAATTCTTTAGGAAGAAAAGAGAAACATAGCAAGCCTGGACCCAGATTTCTTTACATCAACTCCAACTGGAGAGGACAGCTGAGCAACATTTACGAGACCCTGCTCCCCCCAAAATGGGCGAGCCAAGGACCTGAAACCCAGCCACGCTGCCAGGTAAATACCGACAGGAACGGAGACACAGAGCTGAGCGTGCAGGCGCTCAGGGAACACCGCCTCCCCTAGACCCTGAGCACACGTCCAGACGCGCACGGAGCTCCTAGGGCGCAACAGGGTCTTGGCATGTGGTATGTGCTTAACAAATGTTCACTGAGACCAACAAAGCAGCTTTCGCACCACAAACTGCTCTCTCAGCTTTATTTCCTCGGTACCCAGAATGTGAGAGGGTAGGAAATCGCTTCCCGAAACAACTCCAGAAAACTCCAAGATCTTTAAAACCTTCTGTTTTCATATCCTTTGTTTACTAAGGCAGGAAAGATGAAAACTGCATCTTAGAAAGATTTTCAGAAAGTACTGACATAAAAGAGTTTTCTGATATGCTGAAGGTTTGCTATAAATTCAGATCACATTTGTCTCTTACATACTACATTGCAGCAAAACTCTATTACATACTCCCACATGCCATTTGTCACATAGAAACAAAAACAGGAAAAGCCAGAGAGGGTTTTTTTTTTTTTAACTTACTTTGGATGTTCAAACTTGTCTATAAGATCAACTTTTTCCACCAGGTCTCCTCCAATTGTTCGGACTAAGTCATAGAAATCATTCTCCGTGTAATTCTCACGAGGTAGCCAGAAGGAGATGTCGTTGATCACAGCAGGGTATTTGCTGAGAGGCTAACGAAAGGAGAGAAGAAAAGATACTGATCTGTTAGTTGGATGTCAATGTCTGAGTGTTTTCAGGGCAAGTTTCACTTGGGCTGGTTAGAAAATGCTGGCAAGACACTGCTTCAGCACTTGAATGTTCAGGAACAAAATGAACTTAAAAGATAAGTCAGTATCCAAAATTAGCAAATCCCACCGTGAATATTATAGATCCTTATCACATTCATGTGTAATGTTACCATATATTACATTTATATTGTCATTAATGTTCAGTTTAGTATAAAGCAATTTGAATACAACATACTTCATGTTTTTTTTTTCCATTTGAAAACTAGAGGAGAAAAGTTCACATCCAATTAAGAAGCAATTCATTAACTTCCTCTGATACTTTCAGGAAGCCATTTTAATAGAGAAATAAGTAAGGGCCTGTCAGAATTGATATTTCAATTAGTAATGTCATTATTTGTTAGTATTTCTAATTATTAAGGGAATACTTCTAATTGTTAATTATGTAGGGAGTTATTTTTCAAATTATGCTTCTAAGGATGTGATAGACACAAATGTAGCCATTCCTCCAATTTATCCCCCTCTTTTCTCAGTTTATTAGGGGTCACTAACTAGTTCATAATATTGGATACATATTTAAAATTAGCTATTTTTAGAAGTTATCACATTTGCTTACACAGCTTAAATCCATACATCACAAATACCTGTCTATATATTACTCATAAATATACACACATAGGCATAGATAGTCAAGACGGAAGTCTGTAAGTTACTTCCACAGTAAAAAATGTCTCCTTAAATGCTTCATTAAATACCTATGAAATCTATACAACTAAGGAAATATCTACTAAAGCTATAAATTTGTTAGAAGAACAAGTTTATAAATCGATTTATACTAAGCCTGATATCACTATAAACCCACTGATGAATCACTGATTTGAAAAAGTATAAAATTTTTTAAACAGAAAAACTTCTGAAGAACCAAGCACTCAAAGATAAATGATCTCAACTTGCAATATCAACAAAGCTGTCAAACAAAAGCACTGGTTCGGAACACACATTTCAAGCGAACATACTAAAGCTACCATCCAGGTGCTCCTGAACAAAGTACCACTGCTCCTGAAAAACATCTGTTTTTTTCAGAGCTGAGATGGGGTGATAGGCAATCCGCAGGTTAAGGTAACGATGCGAGATGAAGGGAGGTGGCTGGTTACACAGTGCTTTTCCTTTGAATGGTACCCTTTTGCCACTTCTAGAGAACACGGGAATTTAGGAGAATTAGCTAAGAGGCAGGGGTTGTCAGGATTAAGCATGAAGTCTCTTCCACAACAGACATGGGAGGAGGCGCTGGTGTCAGGAGTCCAAGAACAACAGTCAGCATGGCAACAGCCAGAACGTAAGACGCTACACAACATAGGGCTTGTATTACCGTAAATACAGGTGTTAAACCACGGGGGAAAATCCCAGACCCTTGCACTGCAAACCTAGTTCATGCTAACAAGAGGTAACACGTTTAAAGCAGCGACGGCAGGTGCCGTGCGAGCTCGGCAAGCGTTAACTCGAGGCTTTCACAGCTCCCGATGGCTGACCCTCTCTCTTGCCTCTCTTCTGCAGGTGAACATCTTTTCCTTCCTCTCCAGTGAAAGCGTGTGGGAGGCAGACTTCAGAACTGACCTGGCTGAGACACGCCCACGCAGACCATCTGATGAGGCTGACTGCAGGGTCACTGTGTGTCCGCCCAGCTGTGCCCTTCAGCAGTGATGACACGGCTACCGTCGGGCAGAGCTGCTTCTGCACCGGGGATCTGTCTTCTTCCCGGCCGCACGGAGGCTTTCGTCTTGAGCTTGGAGGTTCTAATGAGGCTGGGCCTGCGCTCGTCTTGGTTTATTCTGCTCAGGACGCAGCGTGCGCCTTCACCCACACGGTTCACGTCTCCATTCATGCCGGAAAGTTCCAGCCAAGACCCCTGTTTTTCTCTTCCGGAACCCTGGTGCTCCGCGTTGCACGGCTTCTCGGTCTACCCTCCGCTTTTCTTATCTGACTGATCGCAGGTGTCTAATCTTTAGGTGCTTGTGCTCTGTGCTGGGTGTAAGCCTTTAGTCACAGCCTCTGAGTTACTCATTCTCCTTTCAACTGACTTCTGGTCTCATCTGTTTCTCTCTCTCTTTTTAAATCTCTAGTTCAGTGAATCTATTATTCATTTCTTCCTCATTTCTTTTCCCCATAAGTATTTACACTTCAGTTTTTGCCTTTTATTCAGAATTTCCTCTTCTTCGTCACGGTCTTGAAGAACTAAAAAGCCTCTTCATGAAAGTGAAAGAGGAGAGTGAAAAAGTTGGCTTAAATTGCAACATTCAGAAAACGAAGATCATGGCATCTGGTCCCATCACTTCATGGCAAATAGATGGGAAACAGTGGTAACAGTGGCTGACTTTATTTTGGGGGGCTCCAAAATCACTGCAGATGGTGATCGCAGCCATGAAATTAAAAGACAATTACTCCTTGGAAAGTTATAACAAACCTAGATTGCATATTCAAAAGCAGAGACATTACTTTGTCAACAAAGGTCCGTCTAGTCAACGCTATGGTTTTTCCAGTGGTCATGTATGGATGTGAGAGTTGGACTATAAAGAAAGCTAAGCACCAAAGAATTGATGTTTTTGAAGTATGGTGTTGGAGAAGACTCTTGAGAGTCCCTTGGACTGCAAGATGCAACCAGTCCATCCTAAAAGAGATCAGTCCTGGGTGTTCATTGGAAGGACAGATGGTGAAGCTAAAACTCCAATACTTTGGCCACCTCATGCAAAGAGCTGAGTCATTTGGAAAGACCCTGATACTGGGAAACATTGAAGGCAGGAGGAGAAGGGGCTGACAGAGGATGAGACGGTTGAATGGCATCACGAACTCAATGGACATGAGTTTGGGTAAATTCCAGGATTTGGTGATGGAGAGGGAGGCCTGGCGTACTGGGATTCACGGGGTTTCAAAGAGTCGGACATGACTGAGCGACTGAACTGAATTGATCTCTTTGAGGACCCTGGACATGGAGGAGGAACCCCGGGGGACTGGCGCCTCCACCGTCTCTGGAGGAACAGCTGTCAAACCTTGAGGCGGCTTCACTGAGCTTTGCAGCCGAGCGTCAGGCCTGCCTTGGTCCTGCTGGGTATGTTCACACGTCTGAGGAGACTTAGCTCACAGCTTCCTCATCTCTCAGACAGAGACGGTGCCTACATGAGCAAACTGCAGTGAAGACACGGAGTAACACTCGGAGGCACACCCTTCACCGTTTTCTTGCCCAGCACAGTGGACGCACACCTGTGCCAGCTGTCCAAGACCCCGCTGCTACGGGGACTGGGGCAGGGGAAGTGGTGGTTTAGTCGCTCAGTCGTGTCCGACTCTTGCGATCCTGTGGACTGCAGCCCATCAGGCTCCTCTGTCCGTGGGATTCTCCAGGCAAGGATGCTGGAGTGGGTTGCTGGCAGGGGAGGGGCTTGTCTAAAGAGGGAGATTTTGGTTTAACGGGGCTCCTCGGCCCTGGCTGGCCCCTGGCCCCAGGCTTGCCCCTGCCAATATGCAAAATGTAAACGGCTGCACGTATCTGCTAAGGTGAAAACCTCACAGGCATCCTTCCCATTACCCACGATGAGGTCAACGTTCTCCAGCCCCGTAACTGTCCAGGAACGCCGGCTATTAAGGCCGCCTCACCCGCCCACGGGAACGCAGCCTGGTGCAGCCGTGCTCCACTCGAGGAACTGGCTTCTGCTCAGCACCCCCTCTTGACGGAGCCGCCGTCCGTCCCCTAGTGCTGCTCAGAGAGCTCAGGTCAGCCCCCTCAGGGAGGCCTCTGCTCTAGTCAGCGATTATCCACTCAGCCTCTGGCTTCTTCCCTTTAGGCAAAGCTAATATGATTCTTTTTCCATTTAAAGGTTATCGTGACAGTTGTTCTAACAGGGATGGGCCCGCTTCCCCATCAGCTCGCCACAGTTCTGGAATTGCCATGGTGACGTCCACTCAGCTTCTAGCCACGGCCACATGTGGGCAAAGTTCACCTTGTGTGGTTTGCCCCGGGCTCCGCATCTCCTCTGATAACACAGCCCTGGCCCTCGGTTTTGATGGTGATCACGCTACCGAGGTGCTGCCCATGGGTGCTGTGCGCTGGGGAGGGCGCTGGTGCTTTCTTCGCTGACGGACAGCGCGCTTCCAAGATGCGGCCACCTTTCCTGTTCCCGCAGCGTCCACGGGGACACCATGGCTGACAGACATTAGCTGATGTGCTCAAGGTCAACGAGCCAGTGCACAGCAGGGCCAAGGTCAAGCGCAAGGCCAGGCTGTGCTCTTAACCCCCATGCTTTAAGGCCTCCATTTAAAACAAGGGCTTCACAGGAGGCAGCTCAGCTCCTTAGTACTGTTTCCAGAAGCAGTCTGTTCAGCCCAGTTAATAACTGTGTAAATAAGACCAAAGCTAACATGTATCCCTATGGTGCCGTCCATGACATTTCCTTTTCAAATGACTCATTTAGCTTTTCGATTAATTGTCTCGACTTACAAGCACTTCCAGTCTGTTTGCTGTCTGCGTGCTTGTGATCTCATCTAAATGAACTTAAAAGCCGGTCTTTCCTATAAAACAGTATGCATCACCAATGACTTTCCTGTACGTTCAAATAGCCCTCGCTACAATTCCATCTACTCGCTTTGTAATAAAAACCAGCATCTGGAATTTGGCTGCCAGGGTTGGTGCTTGACAAATTCAGGTTGTTCTCACCCAAGGCTCCATGCTGCCTTCATGTTTACAGATTTTGTCACTTTGTTCCAACAGTCTGTTTTTGATTCTGGCTTAAGTTCCCCGAGCGCCAGGAGTGCACTGTGCTGGTCGGAGGGAGGCCCAGCTCCCACTCGGAAACTTTTGTTCTGTGACTTCACCGAGAAGCCACGTGAGATCCACTGAGTTCTAAGCAAGCTTCCAACCTTTACGGGAGCCTCCCATGTTTGTTCTTATCTTGTGACAGAACTTCAGTTAGACACGAAATTTAGATAAAAAATTTCCACACGGAAATCATGTGGAACAATGCAACCCTTCTGGCAAATGTGGATTGGATTAATTTAGCATGTTTCTAAACCACGGCCCCCAACTATCCCCTGATGTCCTTAAGAGCAGAAACAGGATCTGAGGTCTTTTTGAATCCTCTCTGATCTACTTTCAAGCTTAAGAATTCTTTATTTGGGACTCCCTGGTGGTCCAGTGGTTAAGAATTTGCCTGCCAATGCAGGGGACATGGGTTTGATCCCTGGTCTAGGAAGATCCCACATGCCGTGAACAACTAAGCCCGCGTGCCACAGCTGTGGAGCCCCCGGGCCCCAAGAAGCCGCTGCGGTGAAGAGACTAGAGTCCCGAGAGGCCACTGCGGTGAGAAGCGTGAGAAGCGACTAGAAAGCATCGGCTCGAGAGAAAGCCCGCGCGCAGCAGCAAGACCCGGTGTGTGACCGGGCACGTGAAGATTAAAAAATATATTTAAAACAAATCAAACGCCGCCAAGCATTAGAACACCAAGGATGGCTTCCGCCACGGCGGGTAGGCAGGCGGGCACAGCACTGCACGCGGCCCAGGCTCTCTGTGGGACGGAGCGGATCCGGGGCAAGGCGCCAGGGCCCTGCCTGAACATGGTGGTTCTTAGCTTAAGAAACAAGGGGGAAAAGTAAGCCCCCAAAATCTCTGCTCAAGTGCAATTTCGTCTGTGCTTCTGGTTACAGTGCTGCAGGGAGAGGGGCCTATGGCCCAGGCCACTCCCTCTGAGCATCGGGGGAGTGCTGATGGAGAAGACAAGTGCTGAAAATAAAAGGGC
Organism: Madoqua kirkii; assembly: GCA_006408675.1. Classification (NCBI taxonomy): domain Eukaryota; kingdom Metazoa; phylum Chordata; class Mammalia; order Artiodactyla; family Bovidae; genus Madoqua; species Madoqua kirkii. The sequence goes on along the minus strand of SJYC01086025.1, from coordinate 1,270 downwards.
ATCTTTCAGGGGAGGTGGAACGTTTCTCAAACTGATTGTAGAGCTGGTCACACATCTCCGTGAATGTAGTAAAGACCACCGAACTGCACAAGTTTAATGGGGAAATTGTACAGGATACAGACTACATCTCCATAAAATTGCTGTGAAGACAATAAAAATCATTATGAAGACAATAAATATATTGCTATGAATAAATAAATGCATCAAGGGAACAAAGAAGGGTCTCTAGAACGGGAAGCTTCTATCTCCTATTCAGTCTCTTCATTCCATCTTCAGAACTTGCCAAAGACATCATTTCTTAAACTCACTATTTTTCCCCCTGGCTGTGGGGAGCAGGGACTACTCTCTGTCGTGACGCATGGACTTCTCGTTGCCGGGGCTTTTCATGCCGTGGAGCATGGGCTTTGCTGCTTCAAGCCACGTGGGATCTCTCCGGAGCAGGGACTGAACCTGTGTCTCCTGCTCTGACAGGCGGATTCTTTACCACTGAGCCACCAGGGAAGAAACTCACTATTTTCAGCTTAAAAGACTGAGCCTTTCCAGTGCCATCATTACTTCTGAATTCTAGCTGGCCCTCTCAGAGAAGGTTTGCGTAGTCATTTATATCTTCCACTAAATTTCTCGGCTTATCTTCACAGTCTGACATCATCACTTGTTTTAAGTGAGGTCACATACAGTTTAATGATAACAACTGTTTCCAGGTAACCATGTTCACTGGGGGATGGGGATTTTCCTTCCATATACCTCAGATAAGTAAATGGGGGCTACAGATTTAAAAAAGAAAAAGGCATAATGGGGAACCAGGTGCGTTACCCTCGCCCCACATTTAACCTGAGAACAGCGTGAGCTCCAAGCGCAGCCTGGCTGGCCTGCTCCCTGAGCCAGCTGCATCTCCCTCACCCGCCGTCCTTACAGGGCGGGATGCTAGGAGGGCTAAGAGCTGGGACCTGAGCTGGCTCACGCAGAGCTGGCCTTCAGACTACTCCAGTGTTCAGAGGAACGTGGGCAAAACGGAAACCGACCTCCACCACTTGAGACGTCTGACTCCCAGCGGCTGGTCAGCCTGGAGTGGAGATCGCTTGTCAGGCCTTCTGGAGGGCCGACTCCCCTGGACCGGACCTCCTTCCGCCCCTCCTCTCCCGTCCCTTCCCCACACAGGCAGGTGTTGGTATTTCTGCCCGATCCCCTAAGGCCAAAGAACCAGCCAGGGCAGACCCCCACTGTGTGTCTGTGAAGCTTTGTTCTCCATCCTATTTGACCATAGAAACGT
>SJYC01086024.1:0-33107 GCA_006408675.1 Madoqua kirkii | reverse complement strand
GGGAGGGGGCTGGGGGGGGCTGGGAGAAGCAGGGGATGGGAGGGGGTGGGAAGAAGACCCCAAGATACAAAAAAACTGGGGGGCTTCCTGGGGATCTATGGTGTTCTTATACTTCCTGCTAAAGTCACTTCAGTCATGTCCAACTCTGTGCGACCTCAGAGGGCAGCCCACCAGGCTCCTCCATCCCTGGGATTCTCCAGGCAAGAACACTGGAGTGGGTTGCCATTGCCTTCTCCAATGCAGGAAAGTGAAAAGTGAATGTGAAGTTGCTCAGTTGTGCCCGACCCTCAGCAACCCCATGGACTGCAGCCCACCAGGCCCCTCCGTCCATTAGATTTTCCAGGCAAGAGCACTGGAGTGGGTGCCATTGCCTTCTCCGCTTACACTTCCTAGGTGACCATTACTGTCCAAATATTAGATACAAAGAAAATGAAGGGGAAATGGTCTCAATTTTCAGTCATTTACCCAGAGAAGTTTATGTTAAGAGGAAAACAAGGGCCATAGTTTATGTGTCTGCATTTTAAAAAGAAATGGTTTCTTCTCTATTTAAAGTAATACCTGTTAATATTAGATTCTATTTCAGTAATAGAAACAATGAGTTCAACTTCTCCACATTAGGGAGAAATATGAAGTGTTATTTTCTTCAGCAACAAATCCATGCGAGTCGAGCACTGTTTGCAGTGCAGTGTCACAGGGCAGGCGTGACGGAGGCCTTCATTCTGGGTACGTGGACGGTGAACGCGGGTCCTGATGGAGGCACCCCGTGCCCGACGCAGGTGCGAGCGGGCAGAAGGTGCGCTGGGCTGCAGCCGGGGGAGAAGACGGCCACTGCTGAGCAGCCGCCCGCTCTGGCTACTCAGGCAGAGAGGAAACATTCCGAGCTCAGTAACGATGGATTTCCCTTCCGAAAAGTGAACAGAATACTCCATACACTGGATCGCCGTGAAGGCAACTTTCGGGACTTCTTCCCTCCTCCCCAAAGCATCCCGTGCTCGACACTGCAAAAGACACTAGGTTTTCCAGGCTTTTGCGCCCATCCTCACCGTGGGGCCAGCTGTGTGGTGTGGATCCGGCAGTGTGGACGGGACGCAGGTAACACACAGCAAGGGACAGCAGAGGTGGGTGTGGGCACGATGCCCACGGCTCCCCAGCCTCTAACCCACCCAGCAAGTGACACCTCATCACGCAGGGTCCCCGAGCTGCTCCGAGCAGCCTGACTCCCACGTGAGCTGGGAACTACCTGCTTCAGCCTCCGAAGATGCTGCTGTCAGACACCCCATCGGATTTTTACAGAGATCAAATGGGATAATATATATGAAAAGTCCTTATAAACAGCAGAACACTATAGAAGGTGACATATGATTAATTATCTCTTTGCTTTTGTTTTTTAAGTTTAAACAAAATTCATCAGATGAACAACCTAATAATGGTTACCACTGAGCTGGGGTCCATCGTGATTATCTGGGTCATGAAGGTCTTTTTTGTACAGTTCTTCTGTGTATTCTTGCCACGTCTTCTTAATATCTTCTGCTTCTGTTAGGTCCAGACCATTTTTGCCCTTTACCGAGCCCATCTTTGCATGAAATGTTCCCTTGGTATCTCTAATTTTCTTGAGAAGATGTCTAGTCTTTCCCATTCTGTTCTTTTCCTCTATTTCTTTGCATTGATCGCTGAAGAAGGCTTTCTTATCTCTTCTTGCTATTCTTTGGAACTCTGCATTCAGATGCTTATATCTTCCCTTTTCTCCTTTACTTTTCACCTCTCTTCTTTTCACAGCTATTTTTAAGGCCTCCCCAGACAGCCATTTTGCTTTTTTGCATTTCTTTTCCATGGGGATGGTCTTGATCTCTGTCTCCTGTACAATGTCAGAACCTCATTCCATAGTTCATCAGGCACTCTATCTATCAGATCTAGGCCCTTAAATCTATTTCTCACTTCCAATGTATAATCATAAGGGATTTGATTTAGGTCACTCTTAAGGGTCCCTTGGACTGCAAGGAGATCCAACCAGTCCATTCGGAAGGAGATCAGCCCTGGTGTTCTTTGAAAGGAATGATGCTAAAGCTGAAACTCCAGTACTTTGGCCACCTCATGTGAAGAGTTGACTCATTGGAAAAGACTCTGATGTCGGGAGGGATTGGGGGCAGGAGGAGAAGGGAACGCCAGAGGATGAGATGACTGGATGGCATCACTGACTCGATGGACGTGAGTCTGAGTGAACTCTGGGAGTTGGTGATGTACAGGGAGGCCTGGCGTGCTGCAATACATGGGGTCGCAAAGAGTCAGACACGACTGAGCAACTGAACTGAACTGAACTGAGCTGAGTCCACTGCGTGCCAGGCAGTCACCTCTTGCATCTTCACACAAAGCCTAGGGGCCGTCGCTCCGCTGGGACAGCCTGGCTCTATCCCCAACTAGTTTTGGTGACTTTGGTGGGGGGGTTCCTTTAACTCCTGGTCCCCCATTTTCAAAAGCTATTCTTCCACTGACTGAGGGAAGTCTAGAGGGATGGTTCCTACCTACTTAGTGCTGGAGCGAAGGAGCAAAGTGACGGGGGTGTTCCATCAGCAGACGACCTGCCGGGCAGGCATCTCAGAGGCAGGCGTGGGGCGGACTGCAAGCTGGCCGCCTGAGTGTCCTGCACAGCCCTGGCAGAGGACGGCCCAGGCCATGAGCCTGGTGCCGGCGGGGCACGTGCCCTGACTCGGGGGTTCTCACTGCAGCTGGCTGGGACTGGAGCCCCTCACCAACGGAATCTATGCCCCTGCGGCACCGCCTAGTAAGAGTCTCCTCTCAGAACTCATGAGGGCTCCACAGAGCGTCAGCGAACCACGCTCTACTCTCAGGTACAAGGAACAGGGGTCACACACGGTCACTCTACTACGGCTCCTGCGCAGCTCGGCCACCTTTAAACACAGGGTGCTTCCAGAGACAGTGGTCATCTTAACCGGGGAATAAAAGGCCCGTCAGCCCTTTGCCCCCACCCTCTGCCCTCACCTCCAGAGCCAGAGGTCCACATGTATGTCACTGTGTTACCCCGCAGCTCACACACAATCATGCCTCATTTAACAGAACGTGTTAAAAACATGCATTATACGTCACTTAACAACCTGATGGGATAAAGACTATTGTCCCCCTTTAGAAATGAAAATCCAGAGGCTTGGAGACGTAAGGGATGAGCTCAAGGTCACAAAAACCAAGACCTGTACCTAGGCAGCTCAATGCGTTCCGAGCTTGTGAACTTGTGGTGGCAGGGAGGCAGGACCTCGTAGACGATACAGATCTCTCTTAAGGTTTCATGGAACTGTTTGTGGGCAGCTGGGGCTGAAGGGGTTACTCAGAGCCCAGGTCCTCACCAGCTTCAGATTCTAGACCCTCACTCAACTCACTGCATTGTGCTTATCAGAAATAATGCCAAATTAATGTGATAAGAAACCAAGTTAATTTACTAACAGAGTAGATCCCGAAAGTATTCGTCACCAGGAAAAATATTGTATTTTTCTTTTTGTATCTGTACGATAGACATTAACTAACTTATTCTGTGGCAACCAGTTCACTATATATATATATATATATATATACACACACATATATATATACATAAACCAGTCAAACCATTATGCTGTACATCTTAAACCTATATTGTCGATTACACCTCAGTGAAACTGGAAAACACCCTTATTCATTCCTATAGGAAAAGTACTGTGATCATAGCCATTGTGACCTATACACACAATGAATGGATGCCTATACATCAACTCTCAAACAAAAATAAATGAATGAAAATAAAAGGGTTCCATGGTCCAGTAAGGTGGGGAACATGCTAGCTTCAGGTTTCTTACAGTAAGACGTCGCAGAACCTTTAAAACACTAACAGGCTTGTGACGCTCCCAGTGACGGAAGCCACGTCCCCGAATTCAGTTATCAAATCTTTTGCTAGAAACACACCATGGAGCACGGTGACGCAGGAAGGAGAGGCTCTGGAGCCACAGGAACGGGAACTGAACATCAAGGGCTGAACAATAGAGATTTTGTAAACCAAATAATATGTGCGAACCTATACTCTGGGAAAATATTTCATTTACAGAAATCTGCCGGGCTTATGGTCTCACCTTTTCCTCACTCATCTGAAATCTCCTCAGTGAAAATACATCCTGTTCTGCCTCCATTTACCTGCAATGCCATCAACCTCCACTCACAGCGGGAAGACAACTGAAATACCACTCCTGCAGGCAGGGGCATCTGATACTTCCTGTTCTACACACTCCTCACTTTGGCCTTTGTGAGACAGAAACCACTGCGTCCCCATTTTACAGAGGAAGAAAATGAAGACCAAGGGTCACTGACAGACGTCACATGGCTACTACGCAGGCGCCGGAACACGAGCCCACTCTTTCCCAGGAACACGTCAAGTGCTGCCTGATGCTAAGACTGAGGTCCTGACTGGACCCGAAGTGCGCCTGGTACAGTTCCCCACTTGAGTTTTTACAGCTCTTTTAAATGCATCCTGCTTTCTTATTTATCAGTCATTTGCATCCTGCTTGCTTGTTTATCAGTCGTTTGCATCCTGCTTGCTTGTTTATCAGTCGTTTGCATCCTGCTTTCTTACTTATCAGTCGTTTTAAGGTTAGTCTTCTCGCTACGTCATATGGCTCCCGGTGAGCTATATTGATTGACTGACCCCATTCCTCACCCACGGAGGCTACAGTGAAGCTGAGTCTTATTATGATTAAAAGGGCTTTATGACCTCAAGGAGCCAATCCTAAAAGGACCAACAGCCTTAAAAAATAATAACAATATAGGTGATTTTCATTTTTATCCTACAAAAGAAATATTTTCCCACAAAACTCTGCTTTCTTTTTATACCTAGTTATCGTTAAAGATCCTGAGGTACCATGATTTGGAAGGAGAAAGAATATTGGAAAAGGGCTATTACAATAATAAATAATAATGCATTTTTCTTTCTGCAGCTGCCTCTTGTCATTTAGTTTCCAGGTAACCTAATTCTTATTCAGATCAGAGGAAGAACGGAAGCCAGGTTTTTATTAACACCATCGATATCTACCCGCACACAGGCACGCACAGTCCTCTGCTTCTAATTACGCACTCTGCACAGGAGCCTCCCTGTCTGCTCGCCACACAGATGATGAATAAAGTAGCTTTTGCTGCCAGAGATTTATTTCAAACACCTCTTCATTAAATGCTATTTGGAGGCAGATGTGTATTTGTGGAAGGTTAAAGAAAAAACATGCTGACAAAACAGTCATCAAGGAAACGTGCCAAGGCAGACCCTAGACAGCCTTGCTCCAAAGGACACACCCGAAACACACACACACGTGCACACACACCGGGGAGGAAGAAGAAACTACAAAAAGGCCTTGCACATCTCTTTAAAGTACACGCCATTCCTATGCAGAGAGGAATGCGCACATGAAGATGCAGCTGGAAAGTGAATGGCGGCCTGTTTGCTTGTTGGTTTTGATGGTGGTGATGGGGGCGGGGCGATGCCAACTCTGCCAGTCTGGTGAAGCCTGCTGTTTGTGCCTTACGGCTTGGCTGACTGGGCTGGGACAGCAAAAGGAAGACTGGAGAGGAGAATGCTGATGTGAGGGGAAGCGGAGCCCCGTCCCTCCTCTTCTCACGGGGACCCTCATCTGCATGCTTGGGGTAGGGGTGGGGGTGCAGCAAAGGGGCAGGGCCGAGCCGGAGCTGCTCTAAGCAAAGCACGAGGTCTCCTAGGAAAAGAACTCATCACAAATCGGATGAAAAACTATTTAACTGAGGCAGAAGCATTAATTTCCTCAAAAGACCTCACATTTAGGGACACAAAAGAGCACCCATCCGACAGAGGTGCCCCGGTGGAAATAGCCGCCGGCTGTGGCGAAGGCCAGGACGGACCGCAGGGTCACCCCCTGCGCCCTCCCTGGCAGCAGGGACCAGATGCGCTACACTCAGCCCGACTCCAGAGCCAGTGGCCCTGGGCCAGTTATGTGTCCTTTCTGGGCCTTGGTTTCTTCATCTGTAAAATAGGGTTAATTAGTAGTATCTGCGGAAGAGGTTTTCTGTAAAGTACTTAACAGGGCCTGGAAGCATGACAGAGACTCTGTTAAACAAATGGTCTCCTTGTAAACATAGGAGACAGGGAGCTGGATTTTGTTACTTAACAATCTGATTTATTAATAATTTAACATGGCTTCCACATTTCGGAGGGAGAGTGTAGAGCTGTCATGCAAATGAAATTCCTTGGAAGCAGAGGTGACTTCATGTTGTAAGGGGGGAAACTGAGGCACCCAGAGCATGGAGGCTCCTTCTGCAAGGTCCACCTCATGCTTCCCCCACAGCAACACCCACCGTGGGCGCCAGATAAACACTGCGGCCCAAACCAACTCTCGCGAGATCCGAGCCTTCCCTGGGAACACAACATTGCTTATTCTGACTCCATTCCTTTCACAGACTGTAACTGCTGAGAAAGAACAGTAATACATTCGGGATGTGGAACCAGGTCATTTTCACAACAGCTCTTTTGCAAGCCTGGGCTTCCCAGATGATACAGTGGTGAAGAATCTGTCTGCCAGTGCAAGAGATGTGGGTTCCATTCTGGAGCCGGGAAGATTCCCTGCAGAAGAAAATGGAAAACCACTCCATACTGTTGCCTGGAAAACCTTATGGACAGAGAGGGCTGGCAGGCTGCAGTCCAAGAAGCTGCAAAGAGCCGGTCACGACTGAGCACCCATGTGCAAACACTCTTTCCAGCTAGGGACTCAGTGCCAGGCACAGGGGGTGCTCCCTCACGGGTGGGATGCATGTTTAGGGCATCCAGTGGTGAACCCAGGAGAGCTGGGAAACCCTTGACTCTGTGGCACATCTAAAGCCTGGGAGGCCGTGCTGAGGCCACCTGTCACACGCCCCTCGTGTCTTCACTGGTTACCGTGCCCTGAAAACACAAGAGCCTCCAGCAATGAGCTAGCATGTTGCATCACAGAGCCTGTAAGGCTGGGTGTCCTGTGTCAACAACGACTTCAGAACCTTTGCCATTTCATGCCTTGCATTTTAGCACAAAGGACCATCCTATTTTAGTAAAAGATTGTCCAAAGAATTTTTTTTAACTTTGGTAAAGGTCGTATTTTTTCATGGATGGAGCCTGGGTGAAAGCTCGCCTCGTGGAGGGCTTCACATCAGCCACACACACGAGCCAGGGACTCTCTCTAGCGATGCCCTGCCACAGGTGGCCAGACCGAACACAGGGAACGGCTGTCACCGCCTCTCTAACCACCTTCCCTGGCCAAAGCCACTTCATGAGCTTCAGCCTGAGCGCCGTATAGTTTAGGACAAATGCCTAAACTCTCCATCTGTAAAATGAGGATAGTCTTAGCACTTCCTTTATGATGTTATCATAAACGTACAGAACATTATTAAAAAGTATTATTTAAAAAATATTAAAAAGCAGAGACATCACTTTGCCAACAAAGGTCCATCTAGTCAAAGCTATGGTTTTTCCTATAGTCATGTATGGATATGAGAATTGGACCATAAAGAAGGCTGAGCACAGGAATTCTTTTGAACTGTGGTGTTGGAGAAGACTCTTAAAAGTCCCCTTAGAATGCAAGGAGATCAAAGAAGTCCGTCCTAAAGAAAATCAACCCTGAATATTCACTGGAAGGGCTGAAGCTGAAGCTGAAGCTCCAATACTCTGGCCACTTGATGTGGAAAAATGACTCATTGGAAAAGACCCTGATGCCAGGAAAGATTGGAGGCAGGAGGAGAAAGGGGTGCCAGGGGATGAGGTGCTTAGATGGCATCACTGACTAAGGAATTCTTTTGAACTGTGGTGTTGGAGAAGACTCTTAAAAGTCCCCTTAGAATGCAAGGAGATCAAAGAAGTCCGTCCTAAAGAAAATCAACCCTGAATATTCACTGGAAGGGCTGAAGCTGAAGCTGAAGCTCCAATACTCTGGCCACTTGATGTGGAGAAATGACTCATTGGAAAAGACCCTGATGCCAGGAAAGATTGAAGGCAGGAGGAGAAAGGGGTGCCAGGGGATGAGGTGCTTGGATGGCATCACTGACTTAATGGACATGAGCTTGAGCAAACTCCAAGAGATAGTGAAGGACAGGGAAGCAGGGCCGCAGAGTTGGACATGACTTATGGACTGAAGAACAACAAGAGAACATTTATTAAAAGGACTTAGCATTGGCACCATGGGTATAGTGGTGCTTCGTAAAGGGGGCTCAGCGTGTGCAGTGATGATGCTCACATCTGGTCCTGATGCCGACTCACAGGAGCACATCCGGACGGGAGCATCTTCCTGTGGTCCTGGTAACAGTCTTGGGAAATAGGGGCTGAGCCGTGTGCACAGCGCCACACCTAAGTCCGCCTCCTACTCCCCGCCCTCACCCCCCCCCCATCAACTGCTGCTAATGGAGCCACAGTTTTCACAGGGCAGCTGTCAGTGGGAGGAGGGTCCAGAGTGCAGAGCACCCCGGCCCAGCACCTCGCACACGGACCTGGGAGCTGGACCGCCTGCAGGACGCCTGCACGGCGCCCCAGGGACGCAGATCAACCATAGGCGGGCTCCGACTCCAGCAGCAACGCCAGCCAGAGAGACACATGACTATGTTATTTTTCTTTTTTTTTTTTAATAAAAAGCAAAATATACCCCATAGAAAGACTTTCCACTTTTCTGTTCACTATGGTCTCTCCTCCCTTCTCCATTGTTGTTTTGTTGTTTCCCGATTTAACTTCTTCTGTGTTCCTAGTCAAGAGAGCACGTGCAAGTTCGGGAAGCGTTTCTCGCCCCCCGACCCCGAGGCGGGAGCCACCCCATGCTGGCCACGACCCAGACGCTCAGTGAATGGATGGCGAATGCGGATGCGGCGGGTCCAGTCAGGACGACGGCCCTCTTCCCTGTCTTCCTGAACGGAGCAGCACGTGAAGGCTGCAAACGCCTGTCCTTGCCTGGGTCCCATCCACTCTGCCAAGGGGCTGCGATTCCAAGTACTTGACAATTTTATGTGCACAGAGGGGTAAGTTCCTGGAACCCGTGAGGACAAAACATCCCGACAGTTTATGTGTATCCTGCGTACTAATCAAAAGCGGGTTTTGGCAAACTGTTCTCCGCTGTTTGTACATCTTGACAGATACTCCATGTACCTATGAATCTTAACAGAGAGACATCAGCCCTCCATTTGGAAGCAAGAGGGCTGCCTGGACCCAAAGGGTGAGGGTCCCTTCTCGAAGACGCCTTCCTGAACCATCACAGCCTGACTGATGGGCTCCAGAAGCACAGAGTCAGCTTATATCCCGAGAGCCTGTCCAGCACCAGCCCTATACACACAGGGACTTCTCAGGCAAGGTCTCAGTCATTCCTGTCATGCAAGCCAGAGGGCTATCATGCCCATTTCACAGATGAGGAAACTGAGGTTTAGAAAGAACAAGTCTCTGACTATAGCGCCACACAGTGGACAAGGCTGCTGGCCGTTTGGGTATCTGGGCTTTAGGTGGGCGAGGCTGGCGGCAGAGGGCTACCTGGTGTCTGGCAGTGGCCTTCCTGGTGACTGGGCCACGGTGTGGTGCAAACACCTTGAAGCCTCAATTTCTTCAAATGAGCTCTACCCTTGTTTACCTGTGGGTATTAAGTTACAGAAAAAAAAAAAAAAAAACCAACAAATTAAATCAAGGGCAGAAAAAAAGAACACAAAAGAAAGATAGGGAAGCTAGGGTGAGGACTGGATCCTCAATGGGAAGGCACTATTTTTTCAATGCTATTTTATTTAATAGATGTGGAGGAGTATTTGTGTCATCTGTGGGTGATCGTGTTGCCATGGAGATTACTTACATGTTTCCAGAAAGGAAATAACCATGGAGAAATCGATAGCGCCCCAACAAGACACACAGTGCTGTTCACAGACAATCAGAGAGGATGTGCGAACGGGTAAAGGCAAAAACACTCGCTTGGGGGAAAAGCAACTCCTTCCTTCTGCCAAACCCAGAGAGATGTGGCATTAAAACTGCGTTGTTTTTCCTTTTCGTGGGCAGAGTCATTGGGCTAAAATGTTAAGAGTTATCCCCCCAAAAAAATTTGGGTACATTTAACTTGAAGTAGGTAGAGGTCAAGAAACAGAATAGAACAGGATAGAACACAGGCTCTGTCCCTGGGTGGGGAAGATCCGAGAGAGGAGGAAACAACCACCCACTTTGGTACTCTTGCCTGGAGAACTCCACAGATAGAGGAGCCTGCTGGGCTACAGTCTATGGGGTCACAAAAGAGCTGGACATGACTTAGTGATTAAATAACAGCAAGTGAGTGATGTCGCTCAGTTGTGTCCAATTCTTTGTGACCCCATGGACTGTAGCCTACCACGCTCCTCCGTCCATGGGATTTTCCAGGCAAGAGTACTGGAGTGGGGTGCCACTTCCTTCTCCAGAGGATCTTCCCGACCCAGGGACTGAACCCGGGTCTTCCGCATTGTGGGCAGACACTTTACCGTCTGAGCTGCCAGGGAAGCCCATTAAACAACTAACCTGGCAGGAAAGGAAGGGTTCACACACAGCACTTAACATGCCTGTTTGCTGTTTAATCCACTCACACTTACTGACACAGTAGCTGGGACCTGCTGAACAGTGAGGTATGTTACGCACTGTGCTAAGGCCATGACAGGTATTTAAACTGATCGATACTCACGACAACATGGTCCCCTAATGCTGCGAAGACTCAGAGACAGCAGTGAGCGCGGGGCGGGCGGGGGGACTCAGCCTTTTCCAGGGTTAAAGCGGGGCTATTTGTCAAAGGCTGGAGTGGTGGGGTAGGCTGTGGGACAACCCAGGATCCCGACGAGAGCCCGCGCGGATAAGGAGGGCCACGCAGGCCCGCTCAGCGTGGAACCGTGCTCAGTCAGCAAAGAGGCGAGTCTGGGGCTCACGCGGGATCAGGCCTGGCCGTGCAGGTGCAGAAAGGAGAGGGTCAGGAGCGGGGGTGATGGTGAGAATACAGGCGCAGGCTGGGCTTCCCAAAGCAAGAAGGACCGGTGTGGGCGGGGACAGCAGGCTAGGCCTGAGACAGGGGGCAGTGGGAGGCCCTGGCTTGGGGCCCCCCAGGCCGGGGTCACAGCCAGCCTCCCCAGAGCTTCCTGATCATCGTCTGTGCTGTGACAGGCTGTGGTTCTCCACGCGCCTCATGAGCTCTCCTTCTCTATAGGATCGGGTAATCTTTTCCATTAAATTATCTACTATTATTTAATAGCTAGGTAAGCCTGTGTATCAGAGAAGGTGATGGCACCCCACTCCAGCACTCTTGCCTGGAAAATCCCATGGACAGAGGAGCCTGGTGGGCTCCAATCCATGGGGTTGCGAAGAGCTGGACACGACTGAGCGACTTCACTTTCACTTTTCACTTTCGTGCATTGGAGAAGGAAATGGCAACCCACTCCAGTGTTCTTGCCTGGAGAATCCCAGGGATGGCGGACCCCAATGGGCTGCCATCTATGGGGTCGCACAGAGTTGGACACGACTGCAGCAACTTAGCAGCAGCAAGCCTATATACTGTGATTCCCTGGTGGCTCAGTGGTAAAGAACCCACCTGCCAATACAGGAGACATGGGTTTGATCCCTAGGTCAGGAAGATCCCCTGGAGGAGGGCAGGGCACCCCACTCCAGTGTTCTTGCCTGGAGAATCCCATGGACCGAGGAGCCTGGAGGGCCACAGTCCATGGGGTCACAAACAGTCAGAGACGACTGAGTGACCGAGCACACACACGCACGTGAAGCGTTTCTGAAACACAGGGATCACAGCCGCAGGTCGGGATCACGCCCGCAGGTCGAGATCGGGCATGAACGGAGTCAGACCAAAGGAAGCCGGCCTGTGTCTCACGGCTGCAGGGTTCCACGCAGGGCTCCACCCGCTCCTACGGCCCCTCCTCTGATCACAATCAACTAACCAGTCAAGAAATCACGTGTGAGGCTCCACCTCATTTGATCGGTGCCCGAGTTCCATTTACACACTAATGGGTGTGTATCTGCCTTTAATAGGTGCATTGCATGGACATAAGCATAATAAATGAATAACTATTTTAAGTGTGAAGGTACATCTTCGTGAGAAATCTGAATATGAAACAGCCAGTGAGTCTGTTTGCTTCCTCCATACTAGGAAATAGTGAACCACCAGTGGAAAGAAGAGACGAGAATGGTTTCAGAGTGGCATGGTGACAGAGGCGACCCTTTCAGGAAGAAAGGTTCAGGCTGGTGCACTCTCTGGCGTGGAGCTGGGCACGCACAGGGGCAGGGCCGCTGCGGATGCCCGGCCTGATGCCAGGAGCCTGTCAGTCACCTCTCTCGCTCCTGCTCTAGACTCTGTTAAATGCTCAGGTGCTCTCTTCTGCAGCCTCGCTGAAGCTCCAGACCCAGAGACGTGGCTTTCTTTGAGGCTGAACCAACCGAGTAATGAGGTGTGTTTTTCTACTCTTTCTTTCTTCTTTCTAAAGGTTAAATGGCACAGTGCAATTTTCTGTGAAGCAGGTGTGCAGCTAACAAGGTGATAATTGGAAAACTGGGTGAAAAGGAAAAATCCCATAAAATTATAAAGCTGCAGTATCTGGGAAAGAGGGCAACTGAATTGCCTCTAGAAGATGAAGAAGCTACGGTAATGCAATGCTAAAGATGCAAACTGAAGTCTAGAGGAGTGAAAAAAGGAGACGTGAGGGCTGCTAACATTCCCCTGGGAGGGCAGAAGGCACACCGTAACACTCAGGACTGTTGAAGATTTAAGCAGACGGTGCTAGCCAGCCTCAGGATCACCTTCTCTTCTCACGTCCTCACACTTTCAACAAGATAAACACTTTAGGAAGATCTTCCAAATATTCAAATGTGGATAGCATTTACTAGAATATTTGAGTTTTTCAGTCTTGGTCAGAAAAAAAAATTATTTTTTTCTCCTTAAGATAGAGAAATGTCCAGAAGAGATCTCCAAAACCTTCCAACAACCGTGATTTCTCACCGCTTTCCCATTTTTGTAATGATGTAACACTAGCTTCTGGTGATGACCTGCGCTTACAGGAAACTGTTCTCAAGCAAGGTCCAAGAGCCTAAAGCATCTTCAGAGTGACGTCAGCAGTGCCCAGCAGAGCAGACACTGGAGAAGGACGGCTGTCTGGCCCTGCAGTCCCTCTTTAGCCCGCCTCCCTGTTGGTGCGGCCTCTGGTCGGGGGGAAGCTTCCTCTGAGTCTTACTTGTTGGCGCCTGCAGGCTGTCTTCTTTCCAGCAATTCTGCACTCGCGCTGGACTCGCTCACCAGCCACATCTTGCTGGTAACGACATCTCCGCCCCACCTCGCCCTCCCCTGGACCATCCAGCCTCTGAGAACTCAGCCCCGATTCATCCTCCCCACTAAACACCTGGCTCCCACCTTCTCCTCCCTCCTGCCTCAGCCTGAGCGGTCACCTGGATACAGCCATACCTGCTACCATCCCCGAGCACCTGTCTGTGCCAATTAAAACAAACAAAACGATGGTAAAGACGGCACCAACAAAAAAGCAGAGCTTGAAAGGGGACATCAGTGAATCCTGGGTTCAAATGTTTCCACTCAGGTAAATTCTCCAGGTCTGGTTTTTCTCTCCTGTGTTCCATCCACTGAGCTCTAAAGGCCAGACACCTGGGGATCACTCTTTCTCGCGTATCTTTACCTAAACTGTGTGAACACTCCGTGCACCCAGGTCAGCAGGAGTCTGCTTGTGTAGCTAGAAGCACAGTGAACAGAGCCCCTCACTCCCAAGGGGCATGAATCTCAATTCAGATGGCAAACCACACAGGCACCCCACGAGGTCACCCAAGGCCCTTCAGTTCTGTCTCCTAAAACCTGTCCAGCCCGAACCTGACCTTCTAGTCCCTGCACTGCCGCCCCCTCCTACTTCCCCCCGTTTCTTCCCCAGCCTGAGGGAGGGCTGGGGTAGACCCCTGGCCTCCTGGCCCCCACCCCTCATCCATGCTTCTGAACGGCGATCATGTAAAGTGGAAATACGACAACGATGGTTTCTATACTGTTAGCTGCCTTCCAGAGAAAACTCAGCCTGCCCTCGTCCACACGCCCCTTGGTCTCAGAGCGACCCCGCACACTGCACGCCTGGGGTAGAGCCACAGACGACGGCGGGGTCGTGCCTCCAGGCGCTGCCCTGGAGTGATTTCTCACCGCTTTCCCATTTTTGTAATGATGTAACACTAGCTTCTGGTGATGACCTGCGCTTACAGGAAACTGTTCTCAAGCAAGGTCCAAGAGCCTAAAGCATCTTCAGAGTGACGTCAGCAGTGCCCAGCAGAGCAGACACTGGAGAAGGACGGCTGTCTGGCCCTGCAGTCCCTCTTTAGCCCGCCTCCCTGTTGGTGCGGCCTCTGGTCGGGGGGAAGCTTCCTCTGAGTCTTACTTGTTGGCGCCTGCAGGCTGTCTTCTTTCCAGCAATTCTGCACTCGCGCTGGACTCGCTCACCAGCCACATCTTGCTGGTAACGACATCTCCGCCCCACCTCGCCCTCCCCTGGACCATCCAGCCTCTGAGAACTCAGCCCCGATTCATCCTCCCCACTAAACACCTGGCTCCCACCTTCTCCTCCCTCCTGCCTCAGCCTGAGCGGTCACCTGGATACAGCCATACCTGCTACCATCCCCGAGCACCTGTCTGTGCCAATTAAAACAAACAAAACGATGGTAAAGACGGCACCAACAAAAAAGCAGAGCTTGAAAGGGGACATCAGTGAATCCTGGGTTCAAATGTTTCCACTCAGGTAAATTCTCCAGGTCTGGTTTTTCTCTCCTGTGTTCCATCCACTGAGCTCTAAAGGCCAGACACCTGGGGATCACTCTTTCTCGCGTATCTTTACCTAAACTGTGTGAACACTCCGTGCACCCAGGTCAGCAGGAGTCTGCTTGTGTAGCTAGAAGCACAGTGAACAGAGCCCCTCACTCCCAAGGGGCATGAATCTCAATTCAGATGGCAAACCGCACAGGCACCCCACGAGGTCACCCAAGGCCCTTCAGTTCTGTCTCCTAAAACCTGTCCAGCCCGAACCTGACCTTCTAGTCCCTGCACTGCCGCCCCCTCCTACTTCCCCCCGTTTCTTCCCCAGCCTGAGGGAGGGCTGGGGTAGACCCCTGGCCTCCTGGCCCCCACCCCTCATCCATGCTTCTGAACGGCGATCATGTAAAGTGGAAATACGACAACGATGGTTTCTATACTGTTAGCTGCCTTCCAGAGAAAACTCAGCCTGCCCTCGTCCACACGCCCCTTGGTCTCAGAGCGACCCCGCACACTGCACGCCTGGGGTAGAGCCACAGACGACGGCGGGGTCGTGCCTCCAGGCGCTGCCCTGGTCAGAGGCCGGGGACCACTTTGCTCAGAGCCCCTCACCTGTTCACGCCCTCCCAGCGCCCACGCTGCCCCAGGACAGGGCCGACCCTGCACCCCGGCGTCAGGCACAGTGCGCGGGGTGGAGGCACAGGGCGCCTCTGAACAACCACTGATAAAGCGCTGATAAAGCCCTGCCCCACTTCCTGCACTGGAACCAGGGTCTCAGCCCGCGAGGCGCCGCTTCCTCCTTGCTTCGCGGACGGCCTACCTCGGATGAGAACCGCGTGTGAAAAGAGGAGCACGCGAGAGAAGATGTCACGAAGGAAGAGACCGCAGAGAAGCAGAGAGCGCAGCGGAGGGCTGGGGACAGAGCAGAGAGGCGGAGGGATGGGCCGACCCAGCACGGCCGCTCAGAAGCACTGCGCGGCTCCACCACGGCCTCGGCCATGGCGAGGGCCCCGCGTGCCCGGGGGGACGGGGCGGGGCGGGTACCCAGGGGCGAACCGCCGCCCTCACCCGAGAGGAAAGCAGGAGGGGCGGCCAATTGGCAAGGTGGGAGGAAACCTGCCCCCAAGGCTCTGCCACCAAGAAGTCATTTCAAGAGGAAAGGATCTGCAAAGACAGGGAGGGGCTGGGTCCCCCTTCCGCAAAGCCCTGCTACCATCTTCTCGTGGCTCCTCTGGATCTCAGAATCCAGACTCGGTTTCCAGGGATGTCACTCACCTAGGGGGACTTCTCTGAGGGACAAGGGCCCAGGAACGGTCATAATCTCTTCCACAACAGACACTTCCCACCCCACCCTGGGCAAAATTAGGTCCAAAGGAATGCCAGGAGAAAGAGTGCTGTCAGAGGTGGGCAGAGGAGACACGGAAATCTAACCATCACAGTTAGCCGTCGGTTACAAACGGCTGTGAAAAGAAGAGAGGTGAAAAGCAAAGGAGAGAAGGAAGACGTAAGCATCTGAACGCAGAGTTCCAAAGATTAGCAAGGAGAGATAAGAAAGCCTTCCTCAGCGATCAATGCAAAGAAATAAAGGAAAACAACAGAATGGGAAAGACTAGACATCTCTTCAAGAAAAGCAGAGATACCAAGGGAACATTTCATGCAAAGATGGTCTCCATAAAGGACAGAAATGGTCTGGACCTAACAGAAGCAGAGATAGGAAAAAGTGGTGGCAAGAACACACAGACCTGTACAAAAAAGATCTTCAAGACCAAGATAATCACGATGGTGTGATCACTCACCTACAGCCAGACATCTTGGAATGTGAAGTCAAGTGGGCCTTAGAAAGCATCACTATGAACAAAGCTAGTAGAGGTGATGGAATTCCAGTGGAGCTATTTCAAATCCTGAAAGATGATGCTGTGAAAGTGCTGCACTCAATATGCCAGCAAATTTGGAAAACTCAGCAGTGGCCACAGGACTGGAAAAGGTCAATTTTCATTCCAATCCCAAAGAAAGGCAATGCCAAAGAGTGCTCAAACTACCACACAATTGCACTCATCTCACACGCTAAGTAAAGTAATACTCAAAATTCTACAAGCCAGGCTTCAGCAATACATGAACCGTGAACTTCCAGAAGTTCAAGCTGGTTTTAGAAAAGGCAGAGGAACCAGAGATCAAATTGCCAACATCCGCTGGATCATCGTAAAAGCAAGACAGTTCCAGAAAAACATCTATTTCTGCTTTATTGACTATGCCAAAGCCTTTGATTGTGTGAATCACATTAAACTGTGGAGAATTCTGAAAGAGATGGGAATATCAGACCACCTGACCTGCCTCTTGAGAAACCTATATGCAGGTCAGGAAGCAACAGTTGGAAAAAGCATATAAACATATATGTAATTATCACAAAGGTCACAAAGCCCTTATGAGGCAGGAAAATTGTCAATTCCACTTTATAGATGAAAAGCTTGAGGCACAGAAAGTTCAAGTAAACTGCCTAAGCTTGTGGTAAAAATGACAGAACCTGGATTTGAACCTAGCAGTGTGGCTATACTGCCTGTCCACTCAGTCACTCTGTTACACTGTGTTAAACCCTACAGGTCGCCCACAGTGAAAGACCAAGGTTATTACTAAGCTTGTTCCGTGACTCTCCCCTCCAGGAAGTAGGTTTCAAATGTAACCAAGCATCAGAATCATCTTGGAGGAGGAGGGGTGATGTGAATGTATAGAGTCTTGGGCCCACCCCTCTGAAATTGATTCACTGAGTTTAGACAGTCCAGGAATCTGCATTTATAACCAATATCCCTGATGAAAGCTGTTCAGGACACACTCAGAGACACTTGGCCTCCCTGAATCAAGAACCAACTTTGGGGCCAGCTAGGTATCCCCCAGGACGTGGAGTCTCCCGATGAGGCCATGCCACACTTAACCCAATTCCACTGTCCTCATCCACGTCCCACCCGCCTTGAGAGGCCCAGGCCAAGTTCTACGCTGTGTCCTTAGAACCTCCCCCGGAGTAGGAGGCCACCCTGATTTTCCCATCCTGAAGCCCCTAACCCCTTATAGGGGAACCTGCTCTGTTTCACAACCTCATTCCAAGCTACTTGATGTTTCTACCTCAGCATCCTGTGGCTGCAAGGCCTTTCATGGTGAACCAGATCACTGCACGTGCCTTAAATGTAGAAGCTTTCCTTTTCCATGGGCATGTCCCCCACAGCTCACAGTAGGCTAGCATTTAGTAGTGATCTGTGGATTTGGTTGCAGACCTCACGTGCCAACACACTCCCATGGCAGTGATCAGTGTGACCATGTGCACAGCTGACCAGTTCAACGTCTGACTGCCCACGGTTCCAGTCCAAGGGTCTGCATTCTCCCTCCACCGGATCCAGGAGCCTTTTCCATACCAGGCACGACTGTAGCACTGAGGATCCAGAGGATGTACCCTCTTTGAGGGCTGACACACCCAACAGCTCATTCTGTTACAGCATCTTTGGGTTCAATTTTGCTCCCTGGGGACATTTAACAGTGATTGGAGACATTTTCAGTTGTCACAACTGGGGTGGTGGGGATACTAGCATCTAGCGGGTAGAGGCGAGGGACGATATTAAACATCCTACAGTGCACAGGACAGCCCCAAATAACAGTTCCAAACAACAGTTCCAAGTTTAAGTCTGTTTGAACAGTATATGCCAAGACCTCAGCGTAGCAACAACCGATAATAATGACGAGAACCCAGAGGAAGGGACAATTAACTCCCAGGGAGCAGACAGTGGTTGGAGACGCATTCCCAGAGGAGATGCTCAGTACGTATGAATTGCTTGATGATCGATGGATGAGAAGACTTTACAGGCAGAGACAGGGAAGAAGGAGACAGTGTTCCTGGCAGCAAGGAGTGAGGGTGGCTGGCAGGTTTGGGAAGCTGTTGCTGATACGATGTGGCCAGAGTGGCTGGCACTCACCACTCCCCGAGCATATCTGCTTCTGTCTTATTCTATCACTCATTTGATCAGCCAACATGGACCAGGGTGGCACAAGCAGCTCTGGCCCTAGGAGAATCATACCTTATTCCAAATTAGGGATTTCTGGGCAAGCGAGGTTTACTTCTAAGGCATACCATGTCGAGCTGAGAGTGACCATTTAGGTGCAGACCATTTAGTCGCATTGAGAGGTGAGACCCCCTATGTCTGCAGCTGTGGCATCAGCTTAGGTGGAAGACTTCCACCTAAGCTTCCCTGGTGGCTCAGTGGTAAAGACTCTTCCTGCCAATGCAAGAGACACGGGTTCAATCCCTGATCTGGGAAGATTCTGCATGCCGTGGAGCAACTAACCCCAGGAGCCACGACTACTGAGCCCATGACTGCTGCTGCTGCTGCTGCTGCTGCTTCTAAGTCCCTTCTACTGAGTTGCAAATACTGAAGCTGGAGTGCCCAGCACCCGTGCTCTACAACAAGAGAAGCCACCTCAATGAGAAGCCCACCCACCACAACTAAAGTGTAGCCCCCACTTGCCACAACTAGAGAAAACCTCGTGGAGCAATGAAGACCCAACAATGCCCAAAAATAAAGTAAAAATAAATTAAACAAAAAATAAAAGGCTACCACCTGAGGCTGCTGTCTTCCTTCCCAGAACAATGAACGAGGGGTTTCCTGCTAAGGCATGTGAGGGGCTTCAAAGAAACTTTGTGCTTTTCAAAGTTAGGTAAGAATGAAAACGCATTACAAAGGATTTCTGGAAAAAGAAAAAGAAGCTATTCTGGTCATGTTTGTCTCTTTAGAGATAATAAGCAAAATAATAATAACAAATCTAGATGACCTTGTTTATTTTAAATAGATGGTTTTCCCAAATAAACTCAATCTTTGCTGTCTCCTCTCATATCTCTCTGTAGATGTCTCTCTCTTTCTCTGCCTGTCCATCTCTGTCTCTTTTCATACTGTCTGTGTGTGTGTGTGTGTGCTTTATTTTTTGGTCTGAATTTTTGTGGTTTTTTGAATGTGAATCTGTTGCTTGCACTCTCTCTGCCTCTCTCTGTTTCAGTATTTTCCTGATTTCTAGTCCCGTTTCTGACCCTGTTCCTCCCCCCACACCTTGAGCCTCTTTCTCCTCCTCTGCCTTCAGCCTCTCTCAGTAACTGGCCACAGTAGATAACTAAAGTATATTCTTATTATTGGTTATATTTACCAGCTAGAGCTTGATTTTTAAAAGCAAATTGAAAGAAATGCTTTCTATTTCTCTCCCCCTAAAGCTCCCTGGATGAAGCTGCATTTTACTTTCATCTCCCTCTGATTGATTTATTTTTCAGTTCTATAGGTCACCCTCTTGAAAGAAAAAAAAATAAGCTTTCCATTGTCCTTTTACTGTAGTTCAGAGCTGGGCTGGCCCAGGCAGTGTGGGGGCGTGGAGGTGGGTGGTGCTGGGGAGACAGCAGCAAGGTTCTGGGTTGGGGATGCCCCAGTGCTCTGCCATCAAAGGTTTCCTTGGTTGATTTATCAGAACCAAAACCTGCTTTGAGTTTAATAGGCAGCTCAAGAGGAATATCTATGGATTCCTAATTCATCACCACAGATTTCTTCTCCTTCAGTGTTGTCTGCAGTGGCTGGAAAGGGACAGAATATGATTGAAGACAGTCTCAGAGAGCAAATCTTTTACATCTTTAAAGGAGAGAGATTTTCAGCCTGGCAAGAACATTGAAATAGATCCAGAAATTCTTTGAAGCTCTGTACTTTCCTGCTTGGCTCAGACCTTTGATACACGGAATGCATACATGGAATGCGATTTTTGCTCAATTATCAGGTTCGTCGCTCCGACCTCTTGCTGGAGGTGACTCTCAATCTTTTTGCCCTGGCCCTCATCCTGCCACTCTTGGACCCCCTCCCAGGGGTCATGATAAATAGAGTCACAGGACATGGAATGTCAGGGATCAAAGGGTCTAGTTTAATTGCTTTGCCCAATAAAGGAGAAAATGAATCTCAGAGGATGGAAATGATTCACCCCAAAACACAAGGCTATTTGGTGGTGGTCAATGTCCCCAGACCCATGCCAGGCCTGTTTGAACATCCATTAAAGACAACGCTACCTGACCGGGGTCTCTGGACTAGTTCCATCTTTGCTGACAGCTCTAGGATCTGGGGCACATGGCCAGCCTGGCAGCATTAGTGGGTCCATATGGCAGCCCTCAGGGACCATCCCAAGGCACACAGGCCATCACCCCTCCCTTCCCCCCCCCAGAGGGATCACAGATGAACACCTGCCAGAGTGAAGGGGCAGCAGGAGGGGAAACCACTGAAGCAAACATACCTGTGTCCACTTTCAGTCTCACTGAATTCAATTTCCTTTATTGACCTATTAGTGTAAGCCATGCCCTTTGCTGGAGCTGGGGACAATAGGAAGTTCAAGCTTTAGGCTATAATACTGAGGTATGTGTGGGGCAACAAAGGGGCAGAGAGCCAGTCCTTCCTCCCAACTAAGCTGAGTGGGGGAAGGGGGTGAGTCCAGGAAGGTTTCCTGGAGGAGGTAATGTCAGGAGAAATAACTGGACTAAAATTCCATTGAACCCTTCTTCCCTGAGCTCCCAGTCAGGGACTTCTGAGGAATGCCATGGAAATGAAAGCCATTTGGATATATTAGCAATTCAGATCAAAGCACTCAGTGTTTCCGACTCAGCCTCCTGACTCACTCACCAGCGGGCCACTGGGGGAGTCACGTGACCTCTTGAGTCTCCCTTGAGAGGAGACTGGGGCTGGGGGAGTGTCCAGTGATATGTGATCTGGGAACACAATTTGCACACTTTAAACTGCTCCAACATTGTGGGCCATTACAACTCTTCGGATTCTATTTAAATCCTGTGAACTCGGAATACATTTGAGATCAAAGCCATACCCTCTTCCTCAAGGGCACAACAAAGGAGAGAAACAGTAGGTCCTCAGACTATGTTCTCAGGCTCCCACTGAGCCTTCTCCTGGCCTCAGTTTCCCCACCTGAGAAATGGGAGTGTGGGCCTTTTCCCCTAAGTTTTCTTCCGGCACAGATGCTCCTCAGGCTTGTGATGTTAAAACAGCAGCCAAGGGACTTCTGTGGCAGGCCAATGATTAAGAAACCTCCCTGCAATGCAGGGGATGCAGGTTCAGTCCCTGGTTGGGGAACTAAGATTCCCACATGCCCCAAGGCAACTAAGCCCAAGAACCACAAGGAAAGATCCCACAAAAGATCCTTCCTGGCTCAGCTAAGACCTGTCATGGCCAAATAAATAAATATTTTAAAAAGAGAAAGAAAAATCCAGCAGGTCAGAGGCTGAGCCTGTCAAATGGCCAGTGCTCATCCAGGGCAAGTACAGGCAGATTTTACTTCTTTGCACGAATACCTTCTGTGTTTTGCCTGGCCTGGCTTGCCCTCAGGCAGGGCTGGTATGACCTCTGACCTGTCTGCCACCTCAAGCTAAGCCTCTTGTTCTGCCTCTCTGGTGCACCACAGCAGAGTTGGAGCCCTGTTGCATACAAGAACTGAGATGCTGGAAATGAGCTTCATCCCCAAAAAGAGAGAGCTAAGAAAAAGAAAGGTCTGCCATCTTCCTCAAAATAAAAACAGAGGCAGATGGCTGGGAGGGTTTCCATAGTTAATTAAATATGCTTTAGTCTCTAAGTTAATTATGAAATGATTCCTGCAGGGGGAAGCTCTGCTTTGCATGGAGTGGGTTCAGGTAAGTAGCCTAGGGAGGCTTCTGGGGGGACCCCTTTGCATTTCTCCCCGGCATGAATAAAAGATCCTCATTCTCCCATCCTGGTCTGAGAGGCGACAATAAAGGCCACCAGTTCAGGGGGTGACAGGAGCCGCTCACTTCTCCAGGGCATCTGTAAGGCGACAGGTAGCAAACAGCAGAGCTGAGACTCCATAATTTCCCGGCTGTGGATTTCTTCTAGGGACATTGTCAGAAACCCAGATAAAGATTTCCTGGACAAGGATATTCATCGCAGCATCATTTATAATCATGAAAACTAGGAAACCGCCTCGATGCCTGCAAATAGAGAACTGGCTACATAAATTCTGTACAACTAGACAATGAAATGCCATGTAGTCATTAAAATGCCATTTTTGAAGACTAGATAATGACATGGGGGGAAAGCTCCGATTGTATAAAATGAAAAATGCGAGATGCAAGATTATATATAACACACTACCTAATCTTATAAATAGTTGTGCACAGAGGGGGAAAAAAAAGATGGCACGTTAAACGCTAATAATGATTATTGCTGAGAGAGAAGATTCTAGGGCATTTTATTTATTTCCATGAATATCTTTCTGTATTTTCTTAATTCTTCTCAATGAGTATGTATTACTCTCATAATAGGGAAAATAATAAAATGTTGTAAATGCCAAAACCCCTTCTAATGGATTTCTGGGTGGACCTGAAAAAATTTTCACACCTCCTTAGGAGTAAATTAGCTTTACGAAAATGAGTTTCCAGGATCGATAAAGCTGGGCAAGAGTTTGTTTTCTAGAACTCTTGAGGGCAGGTGCCTTTCCATTGGTGGAGAGAAGATGACATGGCGTCCGGCTCTGTCAGCCATGACAACTATTCAGGGGTCTGGGAGAGAGGAGGCATGCAGGAGCTCCTGGAACCACCTGACCTACGCACTGGATGAGCCCTTGGGGCTGATGAGATTGACAAGGACACAGCTGACGTATCCCGAGGTGGGAGAAACCTTCATAGTCTGGAGAAGCTTAACAAAGTGAAAGTGTTAGCTGCTCAGTCATGTCTAACTCTGAGACCCCATGAACTGTAGCCCTCCAGGCTCCTCTTTCCATGGAATTCTCCAGGCAAGAATACTAGAGTGGGTAGCCATTCTCATCTCCGGGGGAACTTCCTGATCCAGGGATCAAACCCAAACGTCCTGCATTGCAGGCAGATTCTTTACCGTCTGAGTCACCAGGGAAGCCCTTGGTCAACAGTGGAATCCCAGTCTGCCACAAGACTAGATTCTGCTTGGTCTCTGGGACCGCCTTGGAATCCTCAGAATCTTCTAAGGACAGTGGTAGCCAGGCTGACCTGTAGAAGCTGAGATAGTATGATTGACCTCATATGCTCACTGGCAAGACAGATGCAGGGAACGGACAGAGAAAGAACATTCACAGTGTTCACAGGATCCAAACACCACTTGACATAGCGGTTGTCATCCCCTATCAATTTAGCAAGGTCCTATGACCAAAACAGCTCCCATCCCAGAATTAATAAGTAGGGGTCATGACCACGAGAGAGTGAGGAGGGAATTTAGGGATTCGTGCCCATGAAGTGCTGTCTGGTGATGGTATTATGTTGGCCCAAAAACTTGTTCAATGATCGTATGAACTTTTTGGCCAACACCAAACCCAAACTCCCTGTCTGTGGGCCATGGTTTCTTCTAGATACAGAGCCACCCCATTAACAGACGAAAGTCTCCATCAGCGTCAGGCCTCTCTTGATGTTTCACTGTCGGACATGCTGGTCAGAGTAACATGTATCCTCTCCAACTGCTAAAATGTAACCAGCGAATTAAGGAGAATACCAAGATTACATAAACACTAACTGTAAGGAGAATGAAGAACTCCAATTCTATCTAACTAACCACAATCACAAAAGGAATCAAAGAGGGACTTCCCTAACCATTCAGTGGTTCAGTTCAGTTCAGTTCAGTCGCTCAGTCGTGTCTGACTCTGCGACCCAATGAATCGCAGCATACCAGGCCTCCCTGTCCATCACCAACTTCCAGAGTTCACTCAGACTCACATCCATCGAGTCAGTGATGCCATCCAGCCATCTCATCCTCTGTTGTCCCCTTTTCCTCCTGCCCCCAATCCCTCCCAGCATCAGTCTTTTCCAATGAATCAACTCTTCACACGAGGTGGCCAAAGTACTGGAGTTTCAGCTTTAGCATCATTCCTTCCAAAGAACACCCAGGGCTGATCTCCTTCAGAACGGACTGGTTGGATCTCCTTGCAGTCCAAGGGACTCTCAAGAGTCTTCTCCCACACCACAGTTCAAAAGCATCAATTCTTTGGTGCTCAGCCTTCATCACAGTCCAACTCTCACATCCATACATGACTTCACTTTCCAGGTTAGAGGGTGGGGCTCACTCCCTGGTTGGAGAGCTAAGATCCCACCAGCCTCTCAGCCAAAACACCAAAACATAAAACAGAAGCAATACTGTAACAAATTAAAGAAAGACTTTAAAAATGATCCACATTTTTAAAAAAATTTAAAAAAAAAGGAGTCAAAGAAATGTGGGATTTAAAAAATTGGGGATGTTCATGAGAGTTATCAGCTATAATGCAAGACTCTTTCCAGAGGAACAAAAGAAGGGAGGGATTCAGGCAATATCGAGGAGGCAGCCTTGAGAACTTGCTGCTTGCTGTAACTTCTTAAGCAGGGTACACAGCAGAATTCACCACAATTCCATTTAAGAATCACCTTTGAAGCTTTTGCTACAGGAAGGAACAGCAGTTATTAAAAGCACTCTCAAATCTCTCTCTCCCCAAACGCAGCATTACATAGTCCTAGCCCTATCACCAAAACTTTTCAAAACCATCATTTTCCTGTGAACGCCATCTTAATTTTAAAAGTGAATTTAAGGAAAATATGACTCACGTTATGAATGGCTTCTTTACAGCTAGCTCTCTTGGAATGGGTCTGCTATTAATGTGAAGCATGCCTCTCTCCAACTTCATGGTAACAAACCGAACTGTCCTTCCAACAAGCAGATTGTGACCTGAATCCAAAAATATGTGTCAACCTCAATGGCCTTTGGCTCTTGACCCATTCCATCACCAAATACTGGATGTTGGCATTCCTAAATTGACATTCCTTCACCAGACTTAGACTTTTGCACATATATTGGCAAACATGTTGAGCTGACATAAGGTGATACAGACCACCAGCCAACAATCTCATTCTTAAAGCATCGCCATTCCATTTGACCTGCACCATATGACACACTGGTGCAGCTGTTTGATGCACCAATTGGTTGCATTTATTGGTGCAGAAAGTGCAAATGAAAGTCACTCAGTCATTCCGACTCTTTGAGACCCTATGGACTATACAGTCTATGGAATTCTCTAGGCCAGAATACTGGGGTGGATAACCTTTCCCTTCTCCAAGGGATCTTCCCAACCCAGGGATCAAACCCAGGTCTCCTGCATTGCAGGTGGATTCTTTACCGAGATATCAAGGAAGCCAAAGGGAAGCAAAACCAGGAAATGAGAAGTGTAAGTACTATTAATAAAAAAAAAGAAGTTTTCACAAACTTCATACAGTTGAGACTAAAACGAAAATCATCAGGATACTGAAAGTAGCAAATCTCTAGCTTCAGTGAAGGTTCATTCGTCCAGAGCCCATTAACTGAACTCACAGATATGGGAAAGAAAATAAAGTCTTGGGAATTCCCTGGTGGTGCAGAAATTAGAGCTCCACATTTTCACTGCTGCGGTCTAGGTTTGATCCCTGGTTAGGGAAGATCCTGCAAGCTGCTTGGCACAGCCCCAAAACAGAGGCAGAAAAATCAAAAAATAAATTGTCATGAATTGTGTCTAAGAGGCAAGATATATTATTTAGGGAGTCAATCATTATTTTCAGCTTCCTGAAGTAAAGAACCACCTTAAAACATACAACAACAATCATTAACCATACAATGCAATAAGATTTTGTTCTAGGGCTTTAAATGTATTCAGTTAATACATTAATTTGCCCAAAAATCCTACAAGGTTGTTACTATAAATCATTCTCATTTTCATGTCTCAGAAAACTGAGACCCAGAGAGCTAATAGCCGTATACCAAGAAGTGGCCAATTTATGCCCATGAGACCAGGGTGGCCGTCTACATTCTTAGCCACCAGGCCACACTGTCTCTTGTATCAAATAAGGGCATCATTCAATTTGGATACATTTGATATTCATAGATGCTTTCAGAAATGTGCTACATGTAAAATAATAATAATAAGGCAAAGTTCTATCAGGACAGGGCAATCCTTGAGGAAATTTTTGCTGCATTTGGCTTTCCTAAGAGTGCTGTGGTCAACTTTCAGACCTCTCATTAAAGCAGAATTGAGGAAGAATTTAGATAAGACCAAGACAAAAATCATTTCTGCCATGATCAAGGCCGTGAGCCAATGGACAATCCTGTTTACACTTCAAGCTGAGTTCAGGTCCAGGAAATATGCAAACACTCCTACACAAGGCAGAACC
The DNA here is from genome assembly GCA_006408675.1 of Madoqua kirkii. Taxonomy (NCBI): domain Eukaryota; kingdom Metazoa; phylum Chordata; class Mammalia; order Artiodactyla; family Bovidae; genus Madoqua; species Madoqua kirkii. The sequence goes on along the minus strand of SJYC01086024.1, from coordinate 6,125 downwards.
ATGTGTTTAAATTAAATCTCTGAAAAAGGCTTCAGGAAGGGGCTGCTGGGATGCAGGATGCCTGCATGGGCAGATGACTTCCCTGTGCATTTCCTGAAGTCTGGGGTGTGGCTGGAACATGAGGCTGGTCCACTTTGAGGATCAGGGAAGCCTGTCTACCCAGGAGGGTGAGGAGGATGAAGGATGTACTCATGCCCCCAGCAGGTCTGATCTCAGATCTCCTGAAACAGGTGTTAGGATCTCAGAGTGAACAGGTGAGCCCTTCTTGAATCCTGACAGCCCTTCAACTTGGAAAGCAGACTGGCTAAGAGTAAATATACATGGGGCTTCCCCGTGGCCCAGCAGTAAAGAATCCGCCTGCCAAGGCAGGAGATGTGGGCTTGATCCTTGGTCTCGGAAGATCCCCCTGGAGGAGGAAATGGCAACCCACTCCAGTATTCTTGCCCAGAGAATCCCATGGACAGAGGAGCCTGCTGAGCTATAGTTTGTGGGGTTGCAAAGAGTCAGACACGACTTAGCAACTAAACAACAACAAAAGATACATGGGTGCCCAGTCTGGTACCAAGGCGGGTTCTTTCATGGGTCACAGACCCCTTTGAGAAACTGCAGACACTCTGAGGGGATACACTTGCATAGGCTTCCCATATGCCACCCATCCCAGAACCAGCACCCTCTCACCAGGCAAATCCATGTCACTCCCCCGGACTGAAGAGTCCTTGCTGAGTGAAGGGGTATTTGGGACGTGAGCCAGAACAGCCAAAGGTGCGGAGCAACTTGGGTCACATGACCTGTCCACTGGCTCAACGCCAGGTCTGGAAGGTTACAAAAGGTCTCCTCACCAGGCCTGCCCATCAAAGCCCCTCGCAAGCTGTTCTCATTCACACTCTCAGCATCTTGTGTGAGGCCTGGGGCGGCGACCTCATTCCTCCCGTGGCCATTCAGGAAAGGGGAAGGCTGGAGGCCTTGTCCATCTGTCCATCCTGGGGGCCCCCCTACCTGCCTGTCTCCACACCTTGCCCCCCAAGCTGTGCAGACACCCCTCTCCATCTGCCTCCCCTCTACTCCTAGTGTGGGGCGTGGGAGCAAGGGAGTGGAGGTGTCCACAGAAGGGGTTTCAGTCCTAGGAGGGACCCCTCACTCAAACCACTTAGAGAGAAGTCTGGAAAGCGGACGGTAAGGCCAGGGAAGAGTCTGGAGGAGAAGCCTGGGGGGAGATCTTCAGGAAGAGGGTGGGGTAAGGCGAGAGTGGGGCTGCAGGAAGTCCCCTGGGTGAGCTCCCCTACCTATGACCTCAGTAGCTCAGAGGGGCTGTCAGCTAAGACCATGGGAATGTGAGCTGTGAGAACAGAGGTAGGGGCTGGGGTCACAGCCAGGATGGAAGCTGTGGATCCGAGACATGTGGCTGAGGAAGGTCCCATAAAGGCCTGAATGGAGCTTGGAGAATGGGTCCTGGGTTGGTATCTGTCCTGGCCTGCAGAAGGAAGTGTGGAAGAAAGAAGTCACATCCTGGGACTTCCCTGGTGGTTCAGTGCTTAAGAATCCGCCTTGTAGTGCAGTGGACACAGGTTCAATCCCAGGTTGGGGAACTAAGATCCCACAGGCCTTGGAGCAATTGAAGCCCTCACACTGCAACTACTCAAATCCACATCCCGCAACTGCAGAGTCCACGCAGCTAGAGAATCTGTGCATCGCAATGAAAGATGCCAGTGATGCAAGGAAGATCCTGCATGCAGCAACTAAGACCCCAGGCAGCCGAATAAATAAATATTTTTTAGAAAAACGGCAGATGCCATGGGTGATGGCCAAGGCCCCAGGAGATGGATGGGATCTTCTGCTAGGTGGTCAGCTTCCCAAGTCTCCTCCAGACGTGTGTGTGCTCCTCATCTGACTCCTGGGGGAAGCACTGCCCCTGGGGGCTGGGTTTGCCCCTTGGCCACTGCATCCCCCCAAGTCCTTGTAAGTGGTGAGCACCTCACAGCTGAGGCTCCAGGTGACAGGATGGCCCCAAGGTTCATCACCCCAAGAACATGTTTCTTTGTGTGTGTGTGTATATATATATATATATATATATACTTTTTTTTTTACTATGCTGGATCCTTGCTGCTACACAGGCTTTCTCTAGTTGTGGCGAGCAGGGGCTACTCTTCGTTGTGGTGCATGGGCTTCTCACCACAGCGGCTTCTCCTGTTGCAGAGCATGGGCTCTAGAGTGTGGGTTTCAGTTGCTGTGGCTCACGGGCTTAGCTGCTCTGAGGCATATGGGATCTTCCCGGACCAGGGATCAAACCCAAGTTCCCTGTGTTGGCAGGCTGACTCCCATCCACTGTACCACCAGGGAGGTCTCACGTGTTTCCTGAACAAGTGTCTGCTGTGGACCTCTGTGTGGGTGAAGATGACCAGAGGAGCTAGGCCGAGGGCAGGGCATGATGACAGCGTAATTGTAAACAGGCCTGGGTGTGGCGTCTGTGTGTCCAGCTGGGGCATTCATGGGTTAGGTAGAGTGCTGCCCAGCTTTCTACAAGTTTGCACAGTGGCCCCCAAAACAAAGGGGCCACAACCTCATCCTTAGCTCACTTGGTCACCAGCCCACAGGGTCACCCTCCTCCAGAGCATCTTCTAGACCAAAAACTGTGGGAGCCACGCTCACACACCTTATATCAAAGCATTGAGAGCCAGGGATCACTAGCTTCAGTCTTCTGCTGGATGTGCAAGGGGCCTGCCTGCTCAAATTCTGTGCAAAGCCTTCAGAAAGGCAGGCACTTGGACTTCCCTGGTGGTCCATGGATAAGAATCCACCTGCCAATGCAAGGAACACAGGTTCGATCCCCGCTCTGGGAAGATTCCACATGATGTGGAGGAACTAAGCCCGTGTCCCACAGCTGAGTCCACACTCTATAGCCCTCAAGCCACAACTACTGAGCCAAGTGCTGCAACTACTGAAGCCTCTGCCCCTAGAACCTGTTCTCCACAACAGGAGAAACCACCGCAATGAGAAGCTTGCTTACCTCAACGAGGAGTAGCCCTCACATGCAGCAACTAGAGAAAGCCGGTGAGCAAAAAGGACGACCCAGTGCAACCAACCAAATAAATAAATAACTAAAAAAAATAGGGAGGCACTTGCCCAACGTCACCAAGATCATGGCGGTAGTGGGAAAACATGGCCAAAGGCAGACAACAGACTGCTCTTAAGTCCTGGCTTCCTCCTGGAAAGTCCCTGATTGTCCTCAGCAAACATCCTCCTCCCCTCTCAGGACACAGCAGAACTAGTGAGGGCGGGGGCGGAGGGTGGGAGAGTAGGGTAGAGACTCCACGCTACCATCCTTCCCTCTTCTTCCTGATTTCCTGAGTGGGACTGGGAGGGAAAATGTTGCTACATGAGTAGCAAAGCTCAGGAAACTCATCCAAGTTCCAGGCTGCAATTATTGCAATTGGCATAGCTGAGGCAGCCAGTCAGCATTTTGCACTTGAAACGAAGGAGAATCTTGTACCCTATAGGGGTCCCTCTTTGCCAGTATTTTGCATCATTCTTGATAATGAGGATCACCCGGGTCCCAGCTCTAACTTCCTGCTTGGGGATTTTCAGAGCAGAGGACTAGTGATCCAGAGAGTTGACAAATGCGCCAAATGACTCTTATTTAGTTGCACCAGGTCTTAGTTGTGGCAACAAGATCTTCGCTGTGGCATGCAGGATCTTTAGCTGTGGAATGTGGGATCTAGTTCCCTGACCAGGAATTGAACCCCAGTCCCCTGCATTGCGAGTGTGGAGTCTTAGCCACTGGACCACCCACGTGATATCCTTGGGGAAATTATAGCACTGATATAACGAGGACAATCCAATTAGGAGGCACAGCTAGCTTCAGTGACAGAATCTGTGAAATGGGAATCACCAGGATTATGTCAGTTGCCTAAAGGCAAACCTGGAAGAAATGGTTTTCTGGGGTTCCTTTCAGCTCTGGACCAGAACAGAGAGGAAGTGAGAGAGGGATTTTGGCAACTGGAACCAGTACGCTCCCTCGGGGAAAGAGATTGTAGTGAAGGCAGATGAAACAGTCATGCTCGTCTTTCCCTTGGGTGCTGAAACTCATCTGGGGACTTGGTGTCATGAGGCCCCCTGGGGCTCCTGGGGGCTGCCTACCCACTCAGCAGCTCTGGCAGGGGGAAATCTGTCAGCTGGGTTTGGCAGCTCTCCCAGCATCAACCCAAGAATGCTCTGAACTGAAATAAAATCTGCCTCCTCACTCCAGAGGATGGGCTCGCCTCTCCCCCGTGAGTCAGCCACACACGTGCAAAACCAGAATATGCAGGGTGGGCAGATGAAGGGAAGATGGGAGGGAACCCACCCCAGCCTGTGGAGCAAACTGGCTAATCCAAGGGCTTTAGTGGCAGAGAGACCTGAATCCTACCTCTACCACCTCCTGGCTCCGTGACATTGAGCCAGTTTTATGGCCTCAGTTTCTTCATCTATGAAATGGGAAGAATAGTGTCATTGTGGCTATTCTGAAAAGAGGTAACAGAACATAGCAGCCAGCAGCTCAGCTCTGGAACTAGACTTCCTGGGTTGAATCCCAGCTGTACTGCTTACTACCTATGTAATCCTGTGTGGATCACTTCACCTCTTAAAGACTCAGTCTTACCACCTATAAAGTGGGGATAGTGATAATTCCTACCCGAGATGGTTACTGTGAAGATACATGTAAAGCACTCAGAGTACAGGCACACAGTGAGTGCCGTGCACATGCTCTCCATACAGAGGGAGGCTTGGGGGCACATGGAACTGTTCTTTGTCACCCTGGAGCAGGGGTAGGTAAGAGAAGTGGATTCCCCCAAGCCCCAGCAAGGGGCCACTGCGCGGGTGCTTCCACGTCCAAGTCCTCCTCCTGCGGTCACCTCCCTCCTCTTCCGGTTGCTTTCCATTCCATTCCTCATCCCCACGAATTCATCCCCTCCTCCCGCTGCCCCACTGCTGCCAGAGATGGGTTAGTTTGACAAGTCTGAACCAAGGTCCTCCCATATCATGACACCCCATACAGAGACCCCAGGAGGAGGCTTGGGAGGTAGGACAAAGGAAGAGGCTAAACCTAGACCTCAGGGAGCACAGGGCACCTCCTCTGAGCAAGGCAGGTGTGGTAGCAGGCCAGGTGGCAAGCCAGCGACCATGTAGATGGTAACAGCACTTCTCCGTGCTGGCTGCACCCTAGCCTCAGCCGGAGAGCTTTAAAAATGCTAATACCAGAACTTCCCTGGTGGTCCAGAGGTTAAGAGTCCACCTTGCAATGCAAGAGACACTAGTTCAATCCTTGGTCCAGGAACTAAGATCCGACATGCCCCAAAACAACTAAGCCTGCAAGTCTGAGCACTGCAACAAAGATCCCATGTGCCTCAACTAAGACTTGATGCAGTGAAATAAACACATACTTTTTAAAATGCTGATGCCTATGTATAAAATAGATAACTAATGAATAACTAATGAAAACCTATTGTGTGGCACAGGGAATGCAACTGAAGTCTCTGCAATGACCTGAATGGGAAAGAAATCCAAAAAAGAGGGGATATATGTATTTGTATAGCTGATTCACTTTGCTGTACAATAGAAACCAATACAACATTGTAAAGCAACTACAGTAAAAATTAAAAAGAAAAAAATGCTGATGCCTGGGCCCCAATCCACAAGGTCTAATGTAACTGCCCTGGGATGTACCTGGGCATTGAAAACTTCGAAAGCTCCCCAGATGATGCTCCCATGCAGCCAGGGCTGAGAGTCAGGGCTCCGGAATAGAGGTTCTTACAGTTTAAGACATATAAAAATCACCTAGAGGGCTTGTTTAAATATAGACCACTGGGCACTACCCCCAGAGTTTCTAATTCGGTAGGTCTGGGGACTGACTTAAGAAACTGCATTTCTGGGCTTCCTTGATGGCTTAGTGGTGAAGAACCTGCCTGCCAATGCAGGAAAATGGGTTTGATCCTGATCCAGGAGGTTCCCACATGCTGTGGAGCAACTAAGCCCAGGTGCCACAAGTACTGAGGCTGAGCTCTACAGCCGTGCTCTGCAACAAGAGAAGCCACTTCAATGAGAAGTCCGTGTACTCCAAGGATGACAGCCTCCCCCCCACCCCCCCACCCACC
>SJYC01086022.1:0-15960 GCA_006408675.1 Madoqua kirkii | reverse complement strand
ATGACTGCAGCCCTGAAATTAAAAGACGCTTACTCCTGGGAAGGAAAGTTATGACCAACCTAGACAGCAGATTCAAAAGCAGAGACATTACTTTGCCAACAAAGGTCCGTCTAGTCAAGGCTATGGTTTTTCCTGTCGTCATGTATGGATGTGAGAGTTGCACTGTGAAGAAAGCTGAGCACCGAAGAATTAATGCTTTTGCACTGTGGTGTTGGAGAAGACTCTTGAGAGTCCCTTGGACTGCAAGGAGATCCAACCAGTCCATCCTAAAGGAGGTCAGCCTTGGGTGTTCTTTGGAAGGAATGATGCTAAAACTGAAACTCCAGTTCTTTGGCCACCTCATGCGAAGAGTTGACTCATTGGAAAAAACTCTGATGCTGGGAGGGATTGGGGGCAGGAGGAGAAGGGGATGACAGAGGATGAGATGGCTGGATGGCATCACGGACTCGATGGGTGTGAGTTTGAGTGAACTCCAGGAGTTAATGATGGACAGGGAGGCCTGGCGTGCTGGGATTCGTGGGGTCACAGAGTTGGACACGACTGAGGGACAGAACTGAACTGGACTGAGCCACCAGTCACCCGCTGCAGACTGTGGCCGGACCTCAAGAATGGCCGGCAGCACTTCCGTCACCAAGGCAGGGACTGAGTGACCAGCAGCCCTTGGGAGGCTGGCCCAAGGCAAAGGAAATGGTCAACAGGTACGTGGTAAGATTCTGAACATCACAGATCATTAGGGAAACGCATCAAAACACTGAGATATAACTTCACGCCTACTGGGATGGCTACTACGTTAAAGGAGACAGAAGATGATAATTTTTGACAAAGAAGGCAAATTGGAACTGTGCTCTGTTGGTGGGAGTGTAACATGGCGCAGCCGTGGTGGGAAGCACTATGACGGTCCATCAAAAGACCTCAAAAGAGAATAACTCTATGATCCAGCAACCCATGCCGGGGGAAAAGCGTTCCCAAGAGAACTGCAAGTGGGGTCTTGAAGAGATAACTATATCCCTATGTTTATAGTGGGACTGTTTCACAACAAAGGGTGGGGGGCAACTCAAGTGTCCAACCACAGATGAAGGAATAAGCAAAACAGGTCACAAAAAGATGCACACAGATGAACTCCCTACAGTGATCAAAGAGAAAGGAAATGAAGTGGGTTCCAAAGGCTATGGGATAGGGGTTGTTGTTTATTCACTCACTCATGTCTGACTCTTTTGCGATCCCTTGAACTGCAGCCCGCCAGGCTCCTCCATTCATGGGATTTTCCAGGTAAGAATACTGGAGTGGGTTGCCATTCCCTTCTCCAGGGGATCCTCCCAACCCTGGGACTGAAGCCGGGTCTCCTGCGTTGGCAGGCGGGTTCTTTACCATCTGAGCCCCCAGGGAAGCCCTAAAAATACACTAAAGTGTTTGTAAATTTTGAGTCATTTGTGATAAAAAAAAAACTCTTAGCAAATTAGAAATAGAAGGAAATATCCCTAATTTGATTTTTTTTTAAAAAGGCTTTACAAAACAACCTATAGCAACTACTTTAAATAAATACTTATTCACAAACTTTCAAGATCAGACGTTTAATTAGGCTTTAATTTTACATCACCACAGTTCATTTGGTTCAATCTCCGCAATTCAATCTACTCCAGTAAGAATCAAAGGATCATTCACGGCAAAGTGACTTTTTCAAAGTCAGTAGCAGATAAATGGCCTTTTCCACTTAGATCTGCAAACCCCTGCGATTCGTTTCTGAATAATTAGGAGTCTGGGGTCGAGTTTCAGTTTTCTCCCATATGGATTCTCAACTATCCGCGCTCGGTTTGCACAGACGTTGCCTCCTCCGGCAGGCTCTATAGTGCAGGCCACGTCAGGAGGCCAGAGATAATACAAAGCTGGGTTTCTGGGCTCCTGACTGCCTTTCACAGGCCTCTGTGTCTGCCTTGCCTTGGGTCCACACTCTTACAATTACTGTAAAAAAGACTTGACATCAGAGAAGCAAGTCCTTCAGCTTAGTTATTTAGCTGTTTTGGGTTCTCTGCATTGCAACACACATTGTAGAACATGCTCTTCAAATTCCTCCTTAAATCTCCCTGAATTTCTACTTCTTTATTTAAAATTTAATTTTTAAATTTTCTATAGAAGAATAGTTGATTTACAGTGTTGCATTAGTTCCAGGTGAAATTTACAGCAAAGTAAATCCCTATTTTTTAGCTACTGTGGCTGTCCAGTGTCATTTTGAAGCAATCCTACAGCGGTTATTATTATTATTATTATTTTGGATATATGCAAACTGCAATAATAACCTGAGGATAGCAAGCATCAAACCAAAGTCAGAGGTCAGCTCTGAGGAAGAAAGCAGGAAGAGGGGTCCATCAGGGAGGCATGGGCGTGTCAAATGCATTTTGAATGCTTTTCTCCTTTACAAGGATCTGTGGTAAATCCCAGCATATTTGCTGGGTGGAGGGTACACAGTTCTATGTTCTTAAGAAGTCAAATCAGAAAAATAAATGTTTGTATGTTTACAAGATTTCATAATTTTAAAAATGAATACAGATAAATATACCATAGCTACTTGGTCTTCATCCACTGATTAAACAGGAGTTCACACTCTGCTGAACGGGCTCTACAAGGGTCATCTATTTATAATCCACTATCCTTGGTCATGAATTACAGTCTCTTGATTGTAATTTATAAATCTCACAGGGAGGCCCTTGAGAAAATAAATTCTTCCCTCAAATGGAAAGAAAACATTTGATTCATTACTCAGCCAAGTGATAGAAGGAATAATTAAGCTATCCACGATATAAATGAATGCTTACGTTAACCATTCTTCATTTTCCAGATCACAAGATTATGCATACAAGACGCCAACCGAAGTGCACAGTTGGGAAAAAAAAAAAGCTGTGTGATAACGGAATCACAAAGTAATTCTCATTTCTCAGTCTAAATACAGGCTGACTTTAAGTTACAGATGAACCCAAATGCTTCCCTCATCCTCTGAATAACGAACTCAGTTACTCGGCTCAGCTCACCACTAACTGCAACCGTGAGGAGTTTTGTTTCTCCTTTTATTCAGGACGAGGCAAATTAGACATACACAACAAAACGCTTACCTTTCATGACTAATAACTTAGCAAGGTAAATTGCTTTGGTTTTATTCGGCCCCCAGAACATTAATAAAAACCTTGAACTGTCCACCTGAACTGGCTGTGGTGTCCGATGGCTGTTCCGAGAGGCTCGTCCCAGGCTGAGCCCCTTGAGGTCGGCAGTCCTTTGGTACTGTAAGTTAACTCAGGTGCACGTGCCTGGGGGACCCGGATTCCTACACTGTTTCAAACAGAGAAACTCTCATCCTATAACCACATCCTGTTCATGCCTCCCATGCCCCTGACCTGGGAAAACAGGCACGGCCAGGTCCAGGCAAGGGGAGCAATATGGCTTCCCAGGGGGCTCAGATGGCAGAGTCTGACTACGGTGCAGGAGACCCAGGCTCGAGCCCTGGCTCAGGAAGATGCCCCAGAGAAGCAAATGGCAACCCACTCCAATATTCTTGCCTTGGCGGGCTACAATCCATGCTTAAGGTAAGACTGAGACCTCCCCTTAATTTGGATTCCTCAGTGGTTCAAGTGGTAAAGAATCTGCCTGCATTGCAGGAGATTCAAAAGATACAAGTTTGATCCCTGGGGCAGGAAGATAGCCCCTGGAGGAGGAAATGACAGCCCACTCTGGTCTTCTTCCCTGGAAAACCCCAAGGACAGAGGAGCCTGGCGGGCTGCAGTCCATGTGGTCACAAAGAGTCGGACTCGACTGAGCATGCACGTACCCGGCGGTGTCCAAACAGGAAGCTGTTGCACATCTTCACTGGGTTAAAGGCCAGAAAGTTGTAACAAGGATGGTGAACGTGTGTGCATGTAAAGGTCACACAACATAACTGTCCAATCTATACCAGAAGAAATGTGTGGCTGCCCTTTGTTTCGCTTTCACAAAGATAAAGAGCAGTCAGAAATCCACAAGCCCCTGACGACAGAGGCCCCGGGACAGACACGGGGTCACAATCCAACAGGACTCAACAGACCGAGGGTCCATGAAACATCCTCACATCGCAAGGTGGGCAAAGCAAGGTGGAGATGGAAACTGTGGGAAGGAAGGGCCAGGAGTCACGGGGGGCGGTGGCCGCTGCGTTCAGTGGCCGTGGAGGTCGGCACAGCAGGAGTACCAGTGAACAGGGATGAGATGCTCACTGGGATGAAGGCTTTACATAAATGCACCAGGACGGTTCCCAGGGCAAAGGGGTCCATCTCCTGCTCACTGCACCACCCCACACCTGACCGTCAACAGTGCCTACAGGGCACAGACAGACAGTCCCGTGGCTGGTCCTCTCCCCCAGTGCCTACAACTTTCTATGACTTTCTTCTAGGATAAACATCCTCCTTCCTGCAGAAGAAAAATATTTATGTGCTTTTTTTTTTTTGGCAAGATGAAAAAAATTGCACAGGGAAACAGTGGGAAGAAAAATGAGATCCACTAATTTCACTGCAACACAATGAAGCTGATGTGATTCTTGCAGCTAGATTTATCTGGGAAGAGAATGAGGAAACACCAGATAATCCTGCACTGAGTCTCTACCAGACAACATTTATGGTAATGACTGGGAAACCGGATCTAGGAACTATTCCAAGTCCCGGAGATTAGCAAGTAATCGCAGGCTCAAGTCCTGATACAATTCTGGAGAGACGTGGACGGATTCCGAGAATTAACTAGCACAATAGGATTAAAAAAAGATGAAAATTGTGATCCCTGCATACACTGGTCAGTGTTAGCGAACCTCTTCATTCACCTGTGTGCAGCCCTTCACCGCACTTCACGTTATTTGTAATTTTGTTGTTTAGTCGCTCAGTCATGTCCGATTCTTTTGCAACCCCATAGACTGTAGCCCGCCGGTCTCCTCTGTCCATGGGATTTCCCCGGCAAGAATACTGGAATGAGTTGCCATTTCCTTCTCCAAGGGATCTCTCCAATCCAGGGAGAGATCTGTGTCTTCTGCACTGCAGGTGGATTCTTTATCACTGAGACATGGGGGAAGCCATCTCTTGATAAATCTGTCTCCTTCTCAAGATTGAAATCAGCTTGAAGTCAGAAACTGTCCATTTCATCTCATTGACTCCAGAGCGGTGCTTCAGCTACGAAACAAGATTTTACCAGTTCAATGGTGGCAGCTCCCTGGAGTCGGCTGTAGTGAAACTCCTAGCTCTGTGACTTGCTAGCAGGGTTCTTGGGGCTGAGTTCCTTGTTGGCTCCAAGCCTCAAGTTTCATTGTCTATCAATGGGTTAACAGACTTCAGCCCCATCAGACTGTGCAGAATGAAAGCTATGATACAGGCAAGCTATCCGGGCCCATGACTGGTGCCCAGCACCCAACAAATGACGAGTGTTATAAATGACTGGTGCCCAGCACCCAACAAATGACGGGTGTTATAAGGCACTAAATAAGCTAATGCGCAGACTATGGGGCCCTGAACTGTGACTGCAGGAAGACACAAAATAAGGGGAAGTGGCCAACCTTCCCTGTAAGAAATGCCTCGTCCTCCCAGACCAGCGCTCGCACCTGATGCGTGGTACCCCAGGGAGACCACCGCCCGACCTCTGGCTTCCCAGGAGTCTAACTACGACCGACCTCAGAGACGAGGGGTGACAGGCACCCCACCATCTCGCCATCACTGAATGGCTGGCGGTGGCCAGCGCTTCCTGCCTTCAGGCTCAGCCTCACCATCGTTCATAATCATGTTACCTGTTCTTCCTCGGACAAGCCAACGTCAGTCAGTGACACAGGAGCCCCTATTTCCTTCACATATAGACCCACGATCACTCCACACAAATGGTCAGAAACTGCTCACACTTTCATATTACTTACACCTAACAACAAAATCTCCTCTATTCTCTCCGAAGCAAGCAATCTGCTGTGATGGAGATGGAACAGATAAAGGCATACGCACAACTTCCCTGCTGGTCCAGTGGCTGACTGTGCTCTCGAGCGAGGGGGGCCCGGGTTCAATCCCTGGTCAGGGAACTAGAGTCTACACACCCCAGCTGAAGACCCCACGTGCCACAGCTAAGGCCCAGCGCAGCCAGAAGAACAAACAAATAATGCTTTGTTTACAGAAACAAAAGTGTATGTGATGGGCTGAATAACGACCCCCAAAGATGTCCACTTCCTCGTCCGAGGAGCCCGTGGATCTGTTACCTGACACTCAAAGGCTACTTCATGGATGTGAAGAAGAAAACGCCTTAGTGTGTGGAGATAAGCCGGTCACAAGGGCCCTTGTGAGAAGAGACAAATGCGTGGAGGGAAGGCAGAGCGGCCACACAGGGAAGGAAAGGGAGGGACGCGGTGCGATGCAGTCAGGGGTCAAGGACCTGACCCAGGCTGGAGGAGGGGAGGGTCTCCCCTGGAGCCTCTGGGGGCCCCGGCCCCACCGCCCCTGAGCCTGAGCCCAGCAGACTGACTGTGAATTCCTGACCTCCGGGGCTGTAAAGTAAGAGAGATGTGTGGGTTGAACCTGCTAGCTTTGTGGTGATTATAACGTTAGCCACGGGAAACTGACACAATATAGTCAATAGATACTAATTATCAGGGAGTCATTAGGAAGTAGCTCTCTGTGATCTATAATTCACAAGGCATTTTACAGAGATCTACCGTCTCAGCTATCAAATCCTAACTGCCCCACCCTCCTCTGCCAGAAGTTAAGTTTCTTACACAAACTTAAGGAGACGCAAAATCCAGTTCGACTCCTGGTTATGACAAAGGGATCTGGCTTCACTGCCTTCGCTGCCCGCTGGGGAAGAGGGTAAAGCTTCCTGAGGATACATGTTGCCAACATTTAAAAACTAAGTCAAGCGAAGAAGCAGCAAAATGACCCATAACTAAGAAGAAAAGAAGGCTAAAAGGAGAACAGAGAACTGAAAGCTTGGAAATAACACACCAAGACTTAAAAATCACTGTCATGAGCAGCCTGAAGAATTTAAGGGAACTGTACAAAATGGATGAAGAGATGGAGCATTTCAGCAGTCGTAAGGATAGAAGTAGAAACTGGAGAAACGATGAGTGCAAAGCTGGAATGAACACTCGCTGGAGGGGCTTAGTGGGTATGTGGACACAACAGAGAAGATGAGGAAACCCAAAGAGAAGACGAGAAAAACTACCCACAATAAAGCACACAGTGGGGAAAAAGTCAACAATAAAAAGCACACCCTGGGCATCAGAGTTCATAAACCCAGATGCGCTGATACACACGTAGTCACAGTCTGAAAAGCAAAGAAAGAAAGAATTGTTGGACAAGATGTGAGGCTTTTCAAAAAGGGTTGAAAAGTACTAATTCAACACACTGAAGCCCCAAGCAATATAACAGACAGAAAGTCACACACAGGTCAACCCGCCAAAGCCCAGAGTGAAAAGACAGAGGCAACGAAAGGACGCATTTTAAAGAACTAAGAGCGAAAAATAAAGCATGCACAGTCCCTGGCAACCTGGGCGCTGACGTCCATGGGAAATACCACTGCATGAAACAAAGACGGAGCAGAGGCGTTTCCAACCAGGAGCTGGAAAGTCCACGCTGCTCTACGAGAAACGGGAAAGGAAGTCTTTTGGACTTAAAGAAAATACTTAAAAAAATCACGAAGGGCAGTGAGGGACGGGCAAATATCAAGAAAAATACAGTTTTAAATTTCTTTGAAGGACAATGCCTATTTGAAGCAAACAGAGCAATGTATTGTGGGATTATAGTATACAGAGAAATAAAATATGATAGTAATAATACAAGAAAAAGAAAGAGTACATAGAATTACAGTATTGTAACATTAAATGTTTCATGGAGTTGTAATACTCTTTGGTTACTCATGGTACAGTGTGATGAATTAATTATGCATACTCTAATCTAGAATAACCACTTACAAATAATATAAAATTGAGAAACTAAACAGCAATAGAGTAATAAAATATAATACAAACAACCCCCCACACAAAATCTCAATTTCCAAATCAAGAAAAAGAACAGAAAAGGAAAATGGATAAGAATGAAAGATATAGTAAAAATTAACCCCAAGAATATCTCATGTAATATATTGAGTTTAATAAAGAGTCAATACCCCCAATTAAGTATGGGTTTACAAAAAGACCCAGCTGTTTATAAGAGACATGCTTTTAATATAAAAGACAGAAACTGAAAATAAAATCATGAAAAATATGCACATTTCAAACACTAATCATAAGAAAGTCAATGTGTCTAGATTAGCATAAAAAAAAACCCCAACCCAAAAAACTGAACTGTGAAAGTATCATCAGTGATAAAGACGGATATTTCATGAAAAAGAGACATTAATGAAGCCCAAAGTTGGTTCCCTGCTTAGACTAACAGACTTGATAAACCTCCTTTTATCAGTATATAATTTTAGAAGGTCCATGGATCTCCTGTGTGTTTATGAATCTCTACTGAAAGCGCTTTGCAAGGTCACATCACCTTTGACGCACTGATCCTCTTTACGGCACGTGACCCCGTCACTTGTGCTCACAGGACTCCCGCCGTCACTCACCTGGAACGTCACCTTCTGGTTGAGGTCCTGCACGGAAACTGCTTCAGGAAGCGCTCATCCTCGCTCCAGAAGAGGCGGATGTCGGGGATGTCGTAGAGGATCATGGCCAACCGCTCCAGCCCCAGCCCGAAGGCCCAGCCGATCCGGTCCTGAGCTCCCGCTGCAGTGGGGAGAGGAGACCGGAAAGAGGGTTAAAGGGCACAAGGGGCCACAGGTCCATCCCACTCCTGACACCCAGACAGGACCTCAGTGGGTGCCGACCAGAAGCAAGGTGCATTTACACAGGAAATGTTTATCACGAGCTTATAAAAAACGTCTATCTGAAAATGAGTATGTACTATGATACCACTCTTCAATATAGGGACAAATAGGGGTTGTAATATAAAAAAAAATAATAATAAAATGTGATGTTCAAAGATTATAAGGTTAATAGTTTTAAAATATTTTTAAAATTTGTTTCTGAACTGTCTTTGCAAATAAAAAATCATTAAGATAGGTGGAATATTAATGTTGCTCTGTGAGTTAGACTTTTCTTTAATTATCAAATCCTTTATATTTTATTATAAAAATTTTTAGATAAAACCAACCATCTGAGCCCAGCACCAGCAGCTGAAAAAGCAGTAGGTTTAGCATATTTGAATCTGTTTAACACACAGTTTTTAGTTCTTAGCTTTGCTTCTTTCATTCATTACCCTCACCAGCTTCCTTACCCACTGAAACTTTCCTAGAGCAAGATAAGAAAGACATGCAGACCCTAACGGTAGGTAAGAGAAAGAAAAGCAATCTCATTATTCAGACAGGCAAAGAATATGAAGATGTGTGCAAAAAGGGAGAAAAAAATGATTCTTAAGCAAATGAAAAGTTTACTGAAGAAAAACTAAAGTACACCAGATTACCATTTGTTACCTATCCGACCTGCAAAAATATAAACATCTCACCGCATACTTGACATCAAAGCCAAGGGAAACCACGACCTTTCACACGCTGAGAGCAGGCGCAAGTGTGGGCTTCTCACCCCCAGACCTAAGCAGTGTCACCCTGTTGCCATCCTTGGCGTCACAGACACACTGCCGCTGTGACTACCAGGCTGCCTCCCTCGTGCAGGAAGTCACGAATGTGTAAGGCCGTTTCCCAGAGCACTGTTTATAATAAGACAATAACAACCCAAGTGTCCATGAATAGGAAGCGGGTTGAACAAACCCCACTATATCCATACAGTGGAATATTATGGCTAGAAAAAAAAGCAGTAGCCGTCTGGCCTTTTAGGGGAAGTAACTGGGCGAACGGAGGACAGACCTACATAGGCCTCTAATATAACGCGTGAGAAGAAACATTCCAGATAAAAATTTTCACGGCTGAATGAAGCAACTTCTGTTCATTCTGAGGAGGTTCTGAGAACCAAGGGCTCCCAGGTGGAGCCGGTGGTAAAGAACCCACCTGTTAAGGCAGGAGGCCTGAGAGGCGGGTTCAGGGGTCTCGACTTCCCGCAACTGAGCCTCGCTCAGCCCCGCTCCGCTGCGGAAGCGCGAGGCCATCCTCACGGGTCGGCTCCAAGGACGGCAGCGCGGCTCTGTGCGTCTCTCTCGTCCCAGTTCTATTTTCTCATCCTTACATCCTTCGTCCTGATTATCGGAACGACCTATTCTATCCTCCTATACATCCTTTCCCACGGCACCTCACATCCTTTATGGGGGAGAGAGCCTGACTAAGGCGCTCGCAGGCACCGTCCTCGCGGCTCTTCGGCACTCCTCGGCAGTCATCTGTCGCGGGGGCTCCTGGGCTGACAGGGTTTTAAGGCTGCATTTTTCCCCCCCTAATTTTCCTACATTCCAGATCTGGAGGGTTCCAGTAAATGAGAATCTCTGGAGCAGAAAACTGACTGGAAAGAAGCACCCTCAGTTAAACAGAACGTTTCAGATGGGAGGCGGGTAGGGGCCTCCTCCTCCTCCTCCTCTTCTTTCTGCTTTTGAACTTCCCATCTCCGGACTCTTCTCTCATATGGTTTCGGTTTCATACGGAAGCTGGCCTTCTTAGAAGGATTTTCAGCAGCGAATCCCCGGACTCTGCTGTTTTCTGCAGAGACCACCACCCGCTAAGACTCCACAGCCTTCCACATCTGCCGCATTTACTGTCTGCTGACAGACTCGGGCAGCGGCTGACCTTCCATCCCTGACACCCCTGGCGAGGCTGGCCCAGCTTCCCGCGTGTGTGCACGCGCGCGTGTACAAGGGCTCACACACGGGAGGAAAGGAGGGAGGGACAGGAAGGGGGGCTCAGAGATGTCTCCACTTTTCCACTTATTGACTTCATTTAAATGGGTCATATTAGGAAGAATTTCATACTTAAAATTGAAGTTTTTGATACAGGCCTTGACTTTAAATTTAAATCCGTGAGAGAGTTTATCTACCACAGTATCAGGCGATATGTGAGATGCTATTTCTGAAAAGACACCTCAGAAAGAAGCGAACTGGGACACAAAAGAAGGAATAACAGGAAAACGGAATGCCCTGTCCCCTCCCCCTGCCTTCTTCACTATCACCGGCCTGGTCCGGACAGGCCAGCGGCAGGCCTGGGCCGCGGCTTCGGGGACCCAGCATCTGAGCCGTTTCTGCTCCAATGGCCCCTCCTCCCATCTCGCTTTCTTCCCCAGCGACTGAACCCTGCCCCCTACATTTCCTCTCTTAGGCTGTTCTGCTGCAAAAGGGAAAACTGTGTCGGTCGCTCCATCCTGTCCAACTCTCTGTGATCCCATGGGCTGCAGCCCGCCAGGCTCCTCTGTCCATGGGATTCTCCAGGCAGGAATGCCGCAGTGGGTTGCCATGCCCTCCTCCAGGGAATCTCAGGGATCGAACCCAGGTCTCCTGCACTGCAGGCAGATTCTTTATCGTCTGGGCCACCTGGCAAAGCCCAGGGTCAAGTTAAAACTTTTAACCATTACATACTAGGAAAATATCTTTATTCTATTAAGTACTTCCCTGTCAATAAGGGCTGATTTCTAGGAATTCTTTGGCTCAATGAACTGACACTTTCCCAAAATAGCTGTGACAAGAAACACTGAAATAGCCTAGCAATTAGTATTCATATTTTATAGAACTTTACCAGTGACAAAGTACTTCACCTCAATTATCTTCAGTCTAATCCTCACAACGACCCTATAGGGGATGTCAGACTGGTATTCTTAGCTGTGTTTAAAAAATAAACACCACTTTAGCAAGATCACAGACATTGGGACCAAATCTATCTTTTATTTATTTTTTTTACTTGAAGTACATATCCAATGAAACATTAACTCCAAGAGGCGCTGTTCAAAGTATTTCAAACCACCAGGGAGTTCCGTTCCACAAGCGCGTCTGTTTGCGTGCTTTCTGCTTTGTAACTGCTGGTTTCCTGATGGACTTAGTCATTATCCCATGAAAGCTACTGAACTGATTTGCATAAGTAGTTGCTTAAATATATCAGCAGGCTTTCCGTCACTCTGAACGTGCCTTTCACAGTGTCCTGACCAGTACACACGGGGCCTGCAGTATAAGCTGACGGGGCTCACGTGGAGTAGCCGTTGGGGACAAAAAGCCTCCACTGCCCTTGACCGTTAGTTGTGAAGACAGCCACACAGGGACAAAAGCCCCTAGCATCCCAGTGTGACACACGTGTCCCAGCAGGCCTGGGAAGGCCCGTGCAGCTACATAAATCTGATTTCTTTCCTCCCATCACGGCTGAGTCCTTGATCCCCCACGCTCCTGCTACAATTCTTGAGCCGCTTCCGCAGAGGCCTGTCACCGGATGATTGACTTTCCGAGCTGAGCCCAGAGATTGCCTCCCTGCCTGGAAACTTTCTCTAGCTGTATGCAGCCTCAACTCCGCACGCTTCGGTCGACAAGTCCTTCACAGGGTCCAAAGGCAGACCTCTTTGAAAAGAACTTTACAACGGACGGGAAAGGACTGTGTCTAGCCTCTACAGGCCATGAAAACCCTGTTCTTCGTACTGTCTGAGCTGGGCTGGATTCTGATCAACACTGTGATGGAAACTGTTGTTGTTCCTTTTTTTTATGGGTCACTTTTAGAGGAAGTTTTTATTCAACGACAGCTGCTATACCATGTTGCGTCCGTTTCTGCTGTCCAGCAGAGTGAGTCGGCCGCACACACACACCCCCACCCCCTGCTTTTGGACTTCCTTCCCATTTCGGTCACCACAGAGCGTGGAGTCGCGGTCTCTGAGCTGCGTGTGCAGAGGGTCCCGTTAGTTCTCATTAGCCATTTTTGGTGCAAATGCTGACTGGCAGAGCCTGAACCAACCCCCAGGGCTGTGTCCAGCCAGAACGCTCCTCTTCACGTTGCCACTCTCCTTCAGGGGCCTAAAGCCTAAAAATCCACCTCCTTCCAACAAAAGGGAAACACAGAGAAGCAGAAACGTGAAACGGAGTTGAGCTGCCTAGCTGACGACAGTACAGGGCGGTCTAGAGCCTTTTGAAAACATAAAGGGCACACCTTGCCTTGCTTAGCATTTATGGAGACTTAAAAACTAAAGAACAGCTCTAATACTTTGGCCACCTGATGTGAAGAGCCGAAGTGAAGTGAAGTCGCTCAGTCGTGTCCGACCCTTTGCGACCCCATGGACTACGTGCAGCCTACCAGGCTCCTCTGTCCGGGATTTTCCAGGCAATAGTACTGGAGCGGATTGCCATTTCCTTCTCCAGGGGATCTTCCCAACCCAGGGACTGAACCTGGGTCTCCCGCATTGTAGACAAGCACTTAACCATCTGAACCACCAGGTAAGTCCTCACTGGAAAAGACCCTGATGCTGGGAAGGACTGAGGGCAGGAGGAGAAGAGGGTGACACAGGGTGTGATGGTTGGACGGCATCACCGACTCGGCTGACGGGAGTTTGAGCAAACTCTGAGAGGCGGCAGAGGACAGAGCAGCTTGGCCTGCTGCAGTCCACAGGGACACACAGAGCTGGGCTCAACCGAGGGACTAAACAATAGCAACAGAAATCTAAATACGCTGACTGGAGCATAATCAACGGAGGACTCACATCCTACCTGCCATATCTCCCTTCGACTGGCCACCAAACTATAGCAAGTTCACCTTTCAACCCTTTCCCTCCCATTTCAATCTAAGGTCCTAGAGCTCAGGAGAATCAAGCACCACCGTGCAGCGCACTGACATCGGAGGTTTCCAGCAAGCAGAACCAGCCCTGTTAACACTACTCGCTTTGCTCAGCTTCCGTTTCTGAGACAGAAGTTGCTTTTCTTTGATTGTTGTTATTCTGTTATGAATTGCCTGAATTACACACAGAACTTCAGGTAACAATATAATTCCAAAATTTGCATGGGAGACTTTTTAAAAACCGAATTACATTTTACATGCACTAAGATGATCACCAACTACAATCACTTTCAACTAAATGGGGATTCTTCACACACCACGTTTCAGAATGTGATTGGCTCACGTCCACAACAGGTACTCAAGGAAGCCTGTCAAACTCTGCGCAGAACGGTCAGTGCTGGGACACGCTGCCGCCTTCCTCACAGATATTATTAAGGTGCCTTATTAACAAGAGCCATCAAAACTGGGCCACAGACAACAAGTCACCCAGAACTGAGATGTCTTTTAGGAAGGAAGGAGCAGAAACGGGGAATGTAACTCCCGGGAGCCCAAATGACGGGAGGGAGGTGGCCTTGGAGCCAGGCCTTGGACGGCGGGCCAGCGCCGGCCTGCCCACAGATCCCGAGGGCCTCAAGGCTCTAACTCACGGACCATGAGTCAGACGCAGGGGGCGGCTCCAAGTGCCAAGAGTACCCCAGCCCAGGGGCCCCTGCCGGGGGGAAGCCCCGTGGGAAAGTATTCTCTTCCTTCTGAGCGTGGCATTCGTGCTAAGTCCCATCAGCCGTGTCCGAGCTGTGACCCCAGGGGCTGTGGTTCCCCCCTCCAGGCTCCTCTGTCCATGGGATTCTCCAGGCGGTAATATCGGAGGAGGTTGCCGTGCCCTTCTCCAGAGGATCTTCCCGACCCAGGGATCAAACCCACTTCTCCCACACTGCAGGCTGGTTCTTTATCGCTGAGCCACTCAGGAAGCCCTTTAAATGTTCTATCCCCTCATTGCAACTCCTGGAGAATTAACTTGGATGCACTTATCTATTCCCTTCTGTTACAAAGCCAAGGAATAACCCTTCCTGCCTTCTAGTCTGAAAAACTGCACCTTTACCTCCATTAGAAAGATGGCGTTCCAAATAAAAGTTAATAGTGCTCTATTTCTTGTCACACTGTTATAATTTTTAACCATGAAAGGAACTTAATTTAGAGTAAGTAATGCCACTGTCACTTAGATATACAAATGATAAAAGAAACGTCAGCAGCTCTAATTCCATAATTCCCGAGTAATGACAATTAATGGAACCCTCTTTCCTGGTGGGAGTTGTTTTCAGCAGCAGATAAAGGAGCCACTGAGCCTTTTAAGATTTACTCTCATAACCAAATTGCATCTCTCTTCATCATTATCTGAAGCATAATTAAAAGATGACATATAAAACAAACTGAAAATCAAACAGGATTCCATCCCCGGAGGAAACGCTGAGAAGCACTTCTTTGCCTCCACTGAGACTGGCTGGAAACTCGAGTCCCTGACATCAGCTGTCCTGTACCTGTCCACACCTGTCCACACAGCCGGATGAGCTCATCACTGGCTGTGATTGGGTAGATATTAATTTAGTCACAGAAGGCAATGGCACCCCACTCCAGTACTCTTGCCTGGAAAACCCCATGGACGGAGGAGCCCCACACGCTGCAGTCCATAGAGTTGCAAAGACTCGGACACGACTGAGCAACTTCATTTTCACTTTCGTGCATTGGAGAAGGCAATGGCACCCCACTCCAGTGTTCTTGCCTGGAGAATCCCAGGGATGGCGGAGCCTGGTGGGCTGCCGTCTATGGGGTCACACAGAGTCGGACACGACTGAAGCGACTCAGCAGCAGCAGCGTTAATTGGGCTGTTTCACTGCTGTGGATGTATTCTCTGACCTTTCCAAAAAGAGAGCGAATCAGTAAGAGTACCTTGGAAAGATGCTACTTCCTTCCTCGGCTTGCTCCCACAGTCTACAGTTTACAGAGGGGCAGGCCTTCGGGCTCCACGGCGGGAGAGCATCTCTTTAGTGACCACCTACACCCAGGAAGAGTCAGCCTTTAAGGCGGGCCCGAACACACAGTTCAGTTGCCTTCAGGACCTCTAGGCCAACGCCAAGCCATTTTTCTTTTTGGCCATGCAGCTATCGGGATCTTAGTCATCTGAGGAAAAACGTCAGCATTTGGACACTGGCCACTCCCAGAAGCCACCACCGCCGCGCTCCAGCTCTCGGTGGCAGAAGCCCTCTCCCGGCCTCGCCTCGC
>SJYC01086020.1:0-42645 GCA_006408675.1 Madoqua kirkii | reverse complement strand
GTAAAACACAGGCGACACTAACTGTATTGATATACTGAAGCGAACGCGTCTAAATACGCTTCACAATGTAATCAACACGTTTTAAGTTAGAAGTCTATCTATTCTAGGTATTTGATAAGAATTTAAGAGACAGCAGAGTGAAGTCTTTTAGACTCGGTTTGAAATATTGGTAATCCATTTTCTTGTGTGATTTTTTTTTTTTTTGCATTTTTAGATATTTGGTTTTAAACTTTTTATTTTGTATTGGAATACAGCTGATTAACAGTGCTGTGATACCTTCAGGTAGACAGTGAAGGGACCCAGCAACTCCAGCCACGTCTTCCTTCACAAGCTGTGCCCTAGAAGAGCCTCGTCCAACAGAAACGGAACACAGGCCATGCGGTGGCCACACTGAACACGGCAGGCCCGGGGGAGGTGGAACTCATTAAATATGCTCAACCTGCTATATCTAAAATATTCACTGCACCATGTAATCAATAATTTTTAAAGTATTCATGAGAGAGGTCACATTCGTTTTTGAACTAAGGATTTGAAACCCTGGTATGTATTTCACACTTACAGGACTCTGTTTGAACTGCATTCCACACGCATGACGGCTACATGTGGCCAGGGCTGCCGCACTGGACAGGACAGCTCCAGTGCCCAGAAGAGTACCCGGCACTTTCCCCACGTGCCATGCCCTTCCAGACTCACTGTGTTAACCTTCTGGGAATCGGCTCAGATGCCCCTGCCTACCTCCCAAGCTATGCCAAGCACAGAGTCACATTCCAGTAACTTTCGGGGCAGCCACCACCCCACTTCCCAGAGCACACGGAACTCATCTGTGCACGTGTGGCTCTGAGGCTATAGTACTGGTCACCCCAGAACAAAAGCCACCAGATCTCGCCTTCATATGCCAAGCACCCGGCAAAATGCTTACGAACAGCAGCAGACAGTCAAATCTTTGCTGAATTAAAGCGATTCAGAGTAGTACATGTACCAGTGAAATTAGAGTTGTACATTTAAATTCTGGGTTCCTGAGTGAACGTTTTATATCCTTGGTTAACAAAAAAGAATGCAAAGACAGACTGCAAACATACTCCATCTATTCCAGTGCAGAGCCTGGCTGTGCAAACATTTACCTGGGGTAGACCGTGAGCAGAATAAAGACATTTAAAAATTGAAGTTATAAGGGATCGTGGTATGAGCTAATTACTTCAGGTATGAAGAGAAAAGAGGTGAAATAATTCAAATGGCAAATACAAACGCACACACTAACGAAGGCAGAGCTAGCACCAGAAGCTGGGTCCCTGCGGTTTTCCATCACACAGCTCGGCTTGTGTGGCTGTGTCAACAAGTCACATTGATCAAATAAAATTTGTCATTAAAACTCATTTAAAATTCGAGAAAGCCTGTACGATTGAGAATCTAGCTGTTTGTCATTACTGCTATCAACTCCTTTCCAGGCAGCACGGCAGAGAACAGACCGCTCAGCAAACACTGCCCCTGGGCTCCTCCTGGTCCCGACACCGTCCCTCAGGGCCAAGGACTGGTTCTCGTCCACAAAGTCTGGGAGGGACACACGTAGCTCAGGGGTGCGGTGTCTAGGAGGTGGGGTGCCGCCTCCAGGCTCCTCTCCCCAACCCTGCAGCCAGCGTGGGGATGGTCTGGCACAGGCTGGGAGGGTCTGCGACGCTGAGCTACCAAACAGAAGAGTCAGCCCCCACGAGGGCAAGGCACAAACTCTGGTGGTGCTGAGTTACCCAGATTTGGGGGGCGTTTCTCAGTGGCAGCAGCTCACGCTTAACTACCCTGAATAATATCCAACAGAAAACTAAACTACAGGTCTAAGAGCCTGCCCCTTGACGGAGTGCTTCGGCAAACGTAACTGGAGGGAAGTGAAGTTGCTCAGTCGTGTCCGACCAGGCTCCTCCATCCATGGGATTTTCCAGGCAAGAGTACTGGAGTGGGTTGCCATTTCCTTCTCCAGGGGAACTTCCTGACCCAGAGCTCAAAGCCCAGTCTCCCGTATTATAGGCAGGCGCTTTACCGTCTGAGCCACAAGGGAAGCTCCAATGTAATTAATAATATTCAAAAATTACTGAAAGGGCTTCCTGGGTGGCACTAGTGGTAAAGAACTCACCTGCCAATGCAGGTAGGTGAAACACTCAGGTTTGATCCCTGGGTTGGGAAGATCCCCTAGAAGAGGGCATGGCAACCTACTCCAGTGTTCTTGCCTAGAGAATTCCATGAGTGGAGGAGTCTGGTGGGCTACAGTTCTAAGGTTGCAAAGAGTTGGACACGGCTCAAGCGACTTGGAACTAAGCTCTAAATTACTAAATGCGAATCCACTTTAAAATATTCTCTGCTATTATTTTTATTAACACGAGAAACTTACCTTAAATGAAGATGTTATCAGGTGTAAGATATGGTTCAGTTTAGTCGCTCAGTCGTGTCTGACTCTTCGCGACCCCATCGCAGCACACCAGGCCTCCCTGTCCATCACCAACTACCAGAGTTCACTCAGACTCACGTTCATGGAGTCAGTGAGGCCATCCAGCCATCTCATCCTCGGTCGTCTCCTTCTTCTCCTGCCCCCAATCCCTCCCAGCATCAGAGTCTTTTCCAGTGAGTCAACTCTTCTCATAAGGCGGCCAAAGTACTGGAGTTTCAGTTTTAGCATCATTCCTTCCAAAGAAATCCCAGGGCTGATCTCCTTCAGAATGGACTGGTTGGATCTCCTTGCAGTCCAAGGGACTCTCAAGTCTTCTCCAACACCATATTCAAAAGCATCCATTCTTCGGCGCTCAGCCTTCTTCACAGTCCAATTCTCATATCCACACATGACCACAGGAAAAACCATAGTCTTGACTAGACGGACCTTAGTCGGCAAAGCAATGTCTCTGCTTTTGAATATGCTATCTAGACTGGTCATAACTTTTCTTCCAAGGACTAAGTGTCTTTTAATTTCATGGCTGCAGTCACCACCTGCAGTGATTTTGGAACCCCCCACAAAAAGAGTCTGACACTGTTTCCACTGTTTCTCCATCTATTTCCCATGAAGTGATGGGACCAGATTCCATGATCTCTGTTTTCTGAAGGTTGAGCTTTAAACCAACTTTTTCACTTTCCTCTTTCACTTTCATCAAGAGGCTCTTTAGTTCTTCTTCACTTTCTGCCATAAGGGTGGTATCATCTGCATATCTGAGGTTATTGCTATTTCTCCGGCAATCTTGATTTCAGTGTGACAGTATACAGCCTTGGTGTACTCCTTTTCCTATTTGGAACCAGTCTGTTGTTCCATGTCCAGTTCTAACTGTTGCTTCCTGACTTGCATACAGATTTCTCAAAGGGCAGGTTAGGTGGTCTGGTATTCCCATCTCTTTCAGGATGTTCCACAATTTATTGTGATCCACACAGTCAAAGGCTTTGGCATAGTCAATAAAGAGGAAGTAGATGTTTTTCTGGAACTCTCTTGCTTTTTCCATGATCCAGCGGATGTTGGCAATTTGATCTCTGGTTCCTCTGCCTTTTCTAAAACCAGCTGGAACATCAGGCAGTTCATAGTTCACGTATTGCTAAAGCCTGGCTTGGAAAATTTTGAGCATTACTTTACTAGCATGTGAGATGAGTGCAATTGTGTGGTAGTTTGAGCATTCTTTGGCATTGCCTTTCTTTGAGATTGGAATGAAAACTGACCTTTTCCAGTCCTGTGGCCACTGCTGAGTTTTCCAAATTTGCTGGCATATTGAGTGCAGCACTTTCACAGCATCATCTTTCAGGATTTGAAACAGCTCCACTGGAAGTCCATCACCTCCACTAGCTTTTTTCATAGTGATGCTTTCTAAGGCCCACTTGACTTCACATTCCAAGATGTCTGGCTCTAGGTTAGTGATCACATCATCATGATTATCTGGGTCTTGAAGATCTTTTTTGTACAGTTCTTCCGTGTATTCTTGCCACCTCTTCTTAATATCTTCTGCTTCTGTTACGTCCATACCATTTCTGTCCTTTATGGAGCCCATCTTTGCATGAAATGTTCTCTTGGTATCTCTAATTTTCTTGAAGAGATCTCTAGTCTTTCCCATTCTGTTTCTAAGGCCCACTTGACTTCACATTCCAAGATGTCTGGCTCTAGGTTAGTGATCACATCATCATGATTATCTGGGTCTTGAAGATCTTTTTTGTACAGTTCTTCCGTGTATTCTTGCCACCTCTTCTTAATATCTTCTGCTTCTGTTAGGTCCAGACCATTTCTGTCCTTTATGGAGACCATCTTTGCATGAAATGTTCCCTTGGTATCTCTAATTTTCTATCTCTAGTCTTTCCCATTCTATTCTTTTCCTCTATTTCTTTGCACTGATCGCTGAAGGCTTTCTTATCTCTTCTTGCTATTCTTTGGAACTCTGCATTCAGATGCTTATATCTTTCCTTTTCCCCTTTGCTTTTTGCTTCTCTTCTTTTCACAGCTATTTGTAAGGCCTCCCCAGACAGCCATTTTGCTTTTTTGCATTTCTTTTCCATGGGGATGGTCTTGATCCCTGTCTCCTGTACAATGTCACGAACCTCCGTCCATAGTTCATCAGGCACTCTGTCTATCAGATCTAGGCCCCTAAATCTATTTCTCACTTCCACTGTATAATCATAAGGGATTTGATTTAGGTGATACCTGAGTGGTCTAGTGGTTTTCCCTACTTTCTTCAATTTAAGTCTGAATTTGGCAATAAGGAGTTCATGATCTGAGCCACAGTCAGCTCCTGGTCTTGTTTTCGTCGACTGTATAGAGCTTCTCCATGGTTAGAGACACAATGTGGGAAACACAAAACCCCACTGCTGCATCAGGATCTTAGCGCCAATTACTTTATCCACAACGGGCCATAAACATTCTTGTGAAGTGGCTCCATCAGCCAAGGTCCCTGTCTGGGGCTGGGACCAGGGGTGGTTCTTCCATACGGGCTGTCGCTCCACAAGGAATTCCTATTGGCAAAAGCGTCATGGATGTCAAGGCGGGCGTTGGGGGGGGGCCTTGGGGGGAGAATTAACGAAGTGCAGTTTGAATCGTCTGACTGTACATAAAGGGATGTCAGTGCGACACTGTGTCAAAACAGTTGGAAAGAGCTGAGAGTTGGCACCAAATTTCAGGGAAAATACTCTTTGCCATGCAGAGCTGCTCACAGCAATATGCAGTCACTTTGCAAACTGAACGCATGATTACCTCGTGTTTTAGCCAGAAGACTTCAGCCAATTGTAGGGTGAATATTCTGAATGTCTGAATTTTTACATTCACACTGAAAAACTTTTAGACACTTAGGACAGATTTTCAGAGATGTTTAGAATTTTAAATGCCACCAACCCTTTCTAAACAATGGCCTGAGCCAGGTAATCCCCAAATACTATTACAGAATAGGGGCTTTCCAGGTAGGTCAGTGGTAAAGAATCCACCTGCAGTGTAGCAGACCCGAGTTCAATCTCTGTGTCAGGAAGATTCCCTGGCGAAGGAAACAACCCATTCCAGTATTCCTGCCTGGGAAATCCCACAGACAGAGGAGTCTGGTCAGAAAAGAGTTGGACATGGGAGTCAGAAAAGAGTTGGACATGACTTAGCAACTAACAACAACAAAACATTACAGAATAACTGTGCAAGAAAGGCTAGGCGTATTTCTAAGATGACCCAGATTGGTGTCTTTTTAATGTTCCTCTGAAGTACATTTCCTTCCATTAAAAATGTGTATTTGCTTGGAAAGAATTTCATTTTATTTCACACAATTTGTTTTAACTAGATGGTTGGCAGATTACTTGTGCTTCATTTAAGAGTTTGGCTGAGTATTTGTGAATCTGTAATACACAGAATTTTCTAAAAATCAAAACATATCTGGGGCATTCCTAGATTCACTTTAATCTTAGATTTTTCCCCATCCTTGATTTTCATTACCTTTTTAATTTTTTTTCCCTATTTTGCTTTCCTATAAGCATCTTCCCATCTGTAACGTGGGAGATCAGAGATAATCGAATGAAGAGAGAAAATCTTTTTTATCACATCTGACCTATTGATAGATCTGTACAAATCTAAAATACACCTCACAGAATCATCTCTTCTTGACTCTCAGCATCTGTAATGGTTCAGAAAGCCTTCCCCATCCTGGGGATTCGGAGGGAGCTAACTAGGGGCCAAGTAAGGACTCAAACAGCAAAGAGCACCAAGGACTCAGTGTTCACTCACTCAGGCCGAGAGCTGCTGAAGCGGAGCTTCAGCTGAACCGCTTCCTAAACCGGAGTCACTGTGAGTATCGCCATCATTCTCGTCACCCTGGCCAACCCACTGCCTCCCCAGGCAGACGGAAGAGGCTCTCAGCAGAAGCACTGGAGGCGTGACTCTCATCCCTCCCAGGGCTCGCAGAGAACCCTGAACGACAGAGGGGCAGCTTCCGGGGCTTGTGGAGTGAAGCAAGAAGCCTCTTTCCGTGAGTGCGTGTTCATCCATCAAGATGTTCTGCAGATGCTCATTCAGCAATTTTCAGATGCGTCTACACGAACAATCCAGCCCTATTCTTTCCTTAAGGTTATCTTAGGGACTTTCCCAAGTGCTCTGCCAGAATCCAAATATGCTTCATCTAGGGCCTTTGTCGGCTTACCCACACAGTCATGCTGGGCTTCCCTGGTGGCTCAGAGGGTAAAGAATACGCCTGCCAATGCCAGGGACTTAGGCGTGATCCCTGGGTCAAGGAAGAGCCCCTAGAGAAGGGCTTGTCAACTCACTCCAGTATTCTTGCCTGGAGATTCCCATGGACAGAAGATCCTGGAGGGCTACAGTCCACGGGGTCGCAAAGAGCTGGACCCGACTTAGGGACTAAACACCACCACCACAGTCAAGCAACCACAGCAGGCCACGAGAATAGGGGGGTTAGCACTCTGACTTTCCAGACTCAGAAACCACCAAGCAGGAAAAGGGATTTCAAGTTGCTTACATAACCAGGAGGTCCCCGGGTGACCTGGCTTCTGATCCGGCAGGACAGAGGTCACAGGACTCATCAGAGGCAGAGCCAGCGCCAGAATTCACTTCTGCTGCTCCAACTCCCAGGCAATTCCAGTTTCATTACGCGCTGCTACCTTCAGGCACCTCAATCAATATCAGCTGAATTAAAGCAAAATGAAACAAGGAGGGCCTGTCTCCTCCCTGGGGTCGCTAATAGGTTACTCTGACTCTCCCTCTCAAGACCTACACAGCTCGGATCCTGCAGGAAACGCGAAGGCGCCTGCGGGCTCCCCGCGGAGGACGGAGTCACTGCTGTGTGCTCGCTTTATTTCACTGTGTCCTCTGCCAAGGAAGTGATTTGTCCAGCGATCACGTGTCCCTCCATTTATGCTACAAACATTATTTAGCATTTCCTGGATTACAGATGCTGTGCTGGGTGCTTGGGATGCGAACGTGCTGAAGACACTGACAGGTGCAGATAAAGGATGGTTTAAGCAGAAGGCCCAGGAACTGTGCACGACCGTCACATGTTCAGGCTTTTAATGTCAAAGCTGGAAGAGACGGGAGACATGAGTCAACATTCAACGGCCTAGAGAGGCTCCACAAGATAAACAGGACAAAGAAAAGCCCACTTAGGGCCACCTTCAGCTTCTCCAAACACATCCGGAGACGCTACCTGGCCTGGGAAATGAGTCTCCTCTCTGTTTTTCTTCTCAGTTTCTATGACTTGTACTTAAGTTTCTTGTCAGTTTGTGCATTTTATTTTACTTTGTAGAGAAGGTATTACTTCTTAATTGGAACTATTCTTAGAGTTAGTTGGGAAAGTTGCCTATTTGTGATTAATTAGCTTTTCGATTATTTTGTGTTTAAGAGCCTAGAGGCCTTTAGGCATATGCACCTGAAAATTAAAATTTATTAATGTTAACATAATGAAATAAAAATGATTTTATGTAATTTCATGATTTATATTTTGGGGGAAAGTTATTCAAATGTAATTTATAGGCCCTTCCCCTCAGCGTAACTGCTTTCACCCTCCTCATTTCCCTTGGCAAGAAAAATCCCAAGATTTCTTGAGTCTCTTCTCGTGTGAAACGACCTGCACCTCGGCTTTTGATGTTCTTTCTCGTCACTGTCTCCATTGCTCTACATTTCCTCTGATTCACTGCTTCTGACCAGTAAGTGCAGCCAGGCGGCGGGGGCGGGGGTGGGGGGCAGGTGGCCACTCTCATCGCCGTGCCTCTCGCCCTGTGTCTCAGTCCCTTGGAGCCCGGGAGGCCGTGGGGACAGCTGTGTCCCAGGGGCTCCTGCCTTCAGAGCCCCGGGGAAGAGGACAGGAAGCAGGGGACTCACCTGGGAGGCCGGCCCCGAACACACCAGAAGGAAGCCCGCCCCGAGGGAGGGCTCCTGGGCGCTGGCCCACCATGATGAGACACAGGTGGCCGCCCCTCTTCACCAGGATGCCATTCCATGGGTTCAGCTGCCCGGCAGGGACCCTCCTAGCGTGGCCTCAGGAGCAGGGATGGGAGCCCGCTCCCCCGTGAGATCAGGCTCTGCTTCCCCATCCACGTGCCCATCCACCTTGGATGGGTGACCAAGTGGCCTCCCTGGCCTGGAAGTTACTGAGACAGGCTCTGGCCCTGCGCTCCGGTGGCTTGAGTTCCTCCGATGTGAGGCTCTGTGCCTGCTGTTCCGGGGCCAAGGAGAACCTCACCACGAGAGGGACAGCAGTCTGCCCAAGGCACAGGCCAGGCTCAGAGAGGCAGAGCTGGCGAACCCAAGTGGGACGGAGACCCTGGTCCACGGCTGCGAGACGCACACAGGTGGACAGGCTGGTGTCAGGCCAGGACGGGGCAAAGTGACCCGGGGGACGCCCCCCCCCCCAGTGCCCACCTCCCAGAGCCACCATCCTTGAAAACAGAGCGTGGAACTTTCACCCTTGAGATAACCTCAGAATCATTAAATTTAAAAAAAAAAAAGGGATGAAATGAGGCAAAATCTTTGTTTAAAAAGAAAAGAGAGAAAAACCACCTACCCCGCTGACCCCTGCCTCCCTCCTCCACCCCGGTAAGACTCCCCGGGTCCTGCTCCTCCCTGCCTTCTTCCTGGCGGCAGTCTGCGGCATCCCGAGCCCACAGGCCTCACGAGATGCAAAGCTAACGGTACAGTCAGCACCGCCCAGGGGAGCTGGACGTTAGAAAACAAGACAGGGCGACATCCTGTATTTTAAGTAACAGAGAAACAAACCAGAAGCCGTGTGTAAAGATAAACACACAGGACGCGAATACGCTGGGTGCAGGTTATACACAGACGTAGTGTTGTGGATGCTATTCTTCCCAATAACCCGTTTTCCAAACCACGGTGCGCCGTGGCAGGTGCCCACGTAAAGCACCCGCCCACGTCATGGGAAAGCGGCTCTGCTGCCCTGCCCACCGTCCGTCTGTACCCCTGCCCGCAGCCCCAGCACCAAGATCGACTCCTTACACTCCAGACACCCCTTCCGTGTTCGTCAGCTCCTCCCCGGAAAGTCAGTCACCCGGGAGGTCCAAGGGCCCCTCGCCTTAGCCTTGAGAACCCACGTCCCTCGCGCCCGCCCCACCAGCCCGTCCCCCGTGTTCTGAGCCGCTCTGCTCCTCTGCCATCTCCTGGGTCTCCCCTCCGTGTCTAGAGACAACCCTCAGCATCTGACCTGCCTCCCCAGAGACCACCGAGAGCTGAGCGGGGCCACTGGACAACGCCCTGATTCAAAGAGTCAGCTCTGATTCCAGTTTTCACCTCCCTTTAAAGCTATTATGATTATTCTCTGAAAACCAGGGCCAGCTCCCAGCTGCTACCTCAGCCTGCCAATTACTCATTCTCTTGCAAAGGGGCTGCGTGCCGGAGATGTGTATAAGAGACACTGTCTCCCCTCCGTGTCTAGAGACAACCCTCAGCATCTGACCTGCCTCCCCAGAGACCACCGAGAGCTGAGCGGGGCCACTGGACAACGCCCTGATTCAAAGAGTCAGCTCTGATTCCAGTTTTCACCTCCCTTTAAAGCTATTATGATTATTCTCTGAAAACCAGGGCCAGCTCCCAGCTGCTACCTCAGCCTGCCAATTACTCATTCTTGTCTGGGAACTTTCACGTCTAACCGCGTTTTTAAACATAAATGAAAGTACTAAAAATTAATAGCTGAAGAAGAGATGAAAAGGAACATGCTTCAAACTCATTCTTAGCCATTACAAGTCAGAGGGAGCCCAAACGTCAGCCTTTGGGGAGAACAAAGGAAGAGCTTCTGTTTTCGTGAACTGGTACCAGACACACCAGTGAGATGACACGTCAAACCCTAGATGGGCCCTGGACACAAACTTCTGAGTCACGTGTCCAGTCTGTAGGTCGACGTCAGCTGGCAGGACCGCACTCAACAAGGGGAGAGCTGATTGGGCTCGGCACAGGGAAATAACCGCTAAGGTGTTGGATGCCATCCATTTTTTTGCTGCCAAATTCTGCAACCTGTCTTTGAAAGGCTCTGAGCGCTGCATGCACAAAGAAGGTCGGTGGCAGAGAAGGGCTGGACAGGTCAGGCGTCTGTGAGAACCAGTTTGCACAAAGATCTGAAACCCCAGCCAGCAGTGTAAGTGCACCCGAATGTGCAAACCCGGAGGACAGTGATCCCGGGCTGAAAATCAAAGCCGCTGCCCGCAGACACACACCAGGAAGCGGGGCGGGCTTAGCCTTTCAGCCTCTCTCCGTGGAGAACTTGGCTGCCCCGAGCTGCATGCAAGGTTTACTGTCACGGGCAGACCTCTCTGCTAGCTTCTCATGCGCCGCCTTTCAGAGGTTCTCCACTAGCTGCTTTCACACCTGCCTAAATGATCAACCCCGGCCGCAGATGGCCGTTCTCACCATTGCTGCGTCTGAGGTGACATCTGCTCTGTCCCCCAGAGCAGACCTTTCCCAGGCCCAAAGCATCAGGAGCAAAATGACCGACAAGCATGAAGCATCCCACGCGCTGTCTGCACGTGCTGGTCTCCGGCCGACGGCCAGGTAACCTTCAGGCGGGGGTGGGGGTGCTAGAGACCAGCCGGGAAGCCCGCTCACAGAGCAGCCAAGTGCTCGGGGTGCGGGCTGACGGTGCCGTAAGCAGCACATGGCACGGCTGCACGGGGGGCTGGCAGCCGGCGGTCGGCTCGCGTCAACCCAGTCCTACCCCAGGTGCTCGCCCTCCAGCGACCATCCGATAGCTGGCATCCACCCATCCCGAGAGCTGAGGTTCAGGCTTTGGTTCAGGCTCATGGTGGGGGGGAGTGGGGGCTCTCCTTCCAGCGGGCCTGTGCACCTGCAGAGAAATTTCCAGGAGGGCAATTCTTCTAACCCCCTCGCTCTGCCCATCACTGAGACTGTGGGGAAGGAGTAAGTTCCAGATAGGTCCTTATTCCTGGAGGAGGCAGGCCTCAAATGCTGGAAATGCTGCTTTTTCCTGTGCTTCCACTTCAGCCAGAGGAGAGAGGACACCTGTCATGTCAGTCCCGATGCCCTTAGGAGGGCTAGTGAGGAGGGCGGAGCAAGCGGCAATGGGCCCCCGGAGGGAGAGGCGGTAGGGGAGAAATCAAGTGAACCTTCTGCTCTCTCCATATGCTTCAGAGTCTTATTCACAACTTGCTTTAAGCTCAGGAGGGTAAGATATGGCTCTTCCAGGTGCAACTGAGAGCAATTAAACTTGAATTTACAAAGTAAAGGGTTGATTTATCATGAAAATATTCAGGGGACTGGTGGAACCTGAGGGCAGCCTCAGGGAAACATCCCCACAGGAGGTTAAATATGACCCTGCCTCGCCTTTGGCATCCTCTTCCTTCTTCCTGTCTCCTCTGCCTGCTGACTCTTTAGTCTAAAGTAGGCGACTCAGCCAAAGGTCCTCAGCACACAGCCTCAGGCGCTGAGCAGAGTCTGGACCACTTGTTGTCTGATACACAGTCGTGGGCACACATCTGCACGGCCCAGCCCGGCCGGGAGCTGCTGGCAGCCATCTGTGATGGAGGTGCGTGTCCTCAGTGGAGTGAAGCAGGCGGGGCAGGGCTGGGCTCTGGGGACCATGCTGGAGACCCCGAGAGCCGCCCCCCTAAGTTGCTGGGTAGAGGTGCAGTCACTGGATAAGTTGTGGGCAGATTTGGAGGCCCCTGGGCACAGGCTCCGGTCCCCCCATCCCACCCGGGCTTATTTTAATGCAACTGTTAATGGTGGTGGTGCTTTATTCACTGAGTCGTGTCCGACTGTGTGTGACCCCATGGACTGCAGTCCACCAGGCTCCTCTGCCCATGGGATTCTCCAGACCAGGACACTGGAGTGGGTTGTCATTTCCTTCTCCGGGGGATCTTCCCAACCCAGAGATCAAATCCACACCTCCTGCACTGCAGGTGGATTCTTTATGACTGAGCCACCAGGAAACCCTTCGCAATCAGTGACACGACACTTTAAAAATGAGCAGCTGGAGACAATGTGACTTTGGAAGGCACAGAGGCTGAAACCTGGACTGTCTCGAGCAAATGGACACGTGCTTGGGTCACTCATAGGGAATGGCTCTGCTAAGAAAATGGGAATAAACAGCTGAAAATCAGGCAGGACTTGCTAATTAATAGGGACTGTCCTTCAGGGGATTATTTCCTTCAGCTTTCTCAGTCCAGAGCTGGGGGACCCCTTCGTGAGCCTCTGAAGCTTAATCCGAGATTCAGACTCGAGACCCTGCGATGTTTGTATCACACCCACAAGTCAGCTGAGTCCCCAACCACCCCACGCCCTTCCTTCCATGATGGGGCCATTTCCCTGGATGAACTAACCCTGCATATACTCATCACTGGACCCCCTACCCACCCAGTTCCTAAGAAAGTGCAAGGCAAGACGTACCCTCCCTGTCTCGGGGATTTGGTTAAAACATCACAGGGACAGAAAATGCTCCAGTTCAAGTCATTCCAGAGCCCAGAGCCACCCTGCCTCCTGCCCCTTTTGAGGGCTCACTGGTTCTACGAACAACTCAGTGTCCTTTTCATGCTTTCTCACCTCACCCCTCTTCCTGCAGTAAAATTTAAGACCGGCAGAGTCGGGTCCTCCGGGAGATGGTGATGAACAGGGAGGCCTGGTGTGCTGTGATTCATGGGGTCGCAAAGAGTCGGACACGACTGAGCAACTGAACTGAACTGAACTGAACTGAGTCGCGTCCTCCGGCTTGCAGCCTGATCAGCCTGACTCCGCCGCGCTGAGCCCGGGCCTGCCTGACCCCGGAGTCTGCGCCCCTGACCGCAGGGCGGGTGTCTTCCCCGCCACCCAGGCGCCAGCAGGCCTGCTCCGGCCCCCACGCCCGGAGGCCACCGGGAGGCCCCGCTCACTCTCAGCGGCTTGGCTGGCCCTGACGTCCCCGCTGGCCGCGAGACAGCTTTCAGGGAGCCGCCTTCCTCCTCAAACCGTGCACAGCCCGCATCCTGCTTCAGCAAGACCACAGGCGTCTGGTCGGAGAGAAGCAGGCTCTGCGGCCTCCACGTCGGCCTCTTCGTCAAGAGTGGAGGAAAGTGCAGCTTCGGGGGGCGGCCAGCGTTTCCCAGCACACCACACACACCCTCCTGGCCGGAGGGAAGGCTCCCAGCGGAGCAGCGGGGGCCACAGCTGAGCGGGACAGGGCTGGCTCACGTCCCGTCTGGCTTGCTAAAACGCCATCCAGGGCAGAAGTGCTGGCGCAAAGAATCGCGTAAAAATTGTATCTGCATAAAACGACGTGTCTGCAGAGGGTGCTGGCCCTGGCGTGCGGCCTCAGCTTGGCGACTCCACCGTCTGCCTCCGCCGGAGTCCAGGTGCCCCGCCAACATCCCTGCGAGGGAGGAGGGCAGGGAGCCGTCCAAGGCCGACGAGGAGGAGGTCCAGCCCAGGCGGCACGCAGCGTCTCAGGAGGGAGTGACGGCATTCTGAGCCAGGCTTGGTCTTTCAGAGAGCAACGAATGACCTCAGGGAAGACACGCTGGCACCGGAAGTGGTGCATGCACGGCTTTGCACCAGGTTCCTCTTTGCGCATGCAGTGACGTCATCACGCCAAGAGAACCAGACCGGGAGCAAGGATCCCGAAGCCGGAAGTGCAGCAAACGCTGGGAACTCGACGGGGAACTCGGGGCCTGGGGACTTCCTCAACGGACTGAACTGAAGAGCAGCGATCATCACTACCGACCCACGGACCTCACCTGAACGGAGCCCAGAAAGAGGAAACGCCTGTTCCAAGGTCACACCCAGTCATTGGCAGATGGGAGATTAGAAATCAACCTTCTAGGGCCTCCTTGGGGGTCCAGAGGTAAACAATCTGCCTGCCAATGCAGGGGACACAGGCTTGCCCCTGGTCCGGGATGATCCCACATGGCGCGGGGCAGCTGAGTCCGTGTGCCACAGCTACGGAGCCTGTGCTTCCCAACAAGAGAAGTCACTCCAATGAGAAGCCCAGACGCGGCACTAGAGAGACGCCCACAAAGCAATGAAGGCTCAGCACAGCCGGGAATAAATACATGAAGAAAACTACATATTAAAAAAAAATGAGCATTCTCATTCCATTCTTCCCCCAAAATCAACCTTCTCACTCCACTCTTACCCACTCTTTCCTTTTCACGCGCTGCCCTAGTTCCCGGGAGATGGAGGTGAAGAATCTCAGGTACAGACTGCATCTCAGGGAGGAAACGCATCGCTACAGAAGGGCACAGCCTGACTTGCTTCACCTCGTTCTGCTCCCAAGATGTGTGACTGAAAAAGGTGTTTCCTCCAACCTCTCAGGTCTCGCTCTAGCCAGACCAGGTGGGAAATCAGCCAGTGACGGGCTGGGTCAGCCGGGATGTGACACATCCAAATTGCCAGCCTCCGGGCTCATTCGTGTTCCTGGTTCTCCTGAGTTCATGGAGAGACCCCTCTACTCAGCCCAGCCATCATAGCCCTGTCTTCACGCTGCTGTCCTGCTATAAAAAGACTGGGACTCAACTTGCAAAGGGGCTGCGTGCCGGCACTGTCAGAGGGGAACAGCTCCGAGCAGGATGCAGGGGTTAGTAGCAGGAGAGACAAAGTAACGTTATTCCCTGGAGGAACTGCACACAAAAGCAACACTTGGATCCCAGTCCTCATTCAACAGTCGCTCAGATGGGGACACAGAGGTGAACACAGCGGCCCCTGGATCCGTCTGAAATCTGGAGAAGACACGAAGGGGGTGAAGGTCCTCAGCCTGATGAGAAGCAGCACCAGCCCTGGCAGGCTTCTCGCTGTCGAGAATCTAACTCGGCCAATCCGACCTTGACCTTGGCACTCCTGTCTCCCTGCGGGTGCTCTTGAGCCAGGACTAAGAAATGAAATGGCCAGAATCCTGGTGATGAGAGCACGAGGAGACAAAGGAAGAGCCTGAAAAGTCTTCCCAATAAACAAATCTCCCCAGACAACCCAGAACGATTTTATCATTAGCGGAGATTGTCTTTCCAGTAGAGAACTCTACAATATGAAAGAAATCAAACCATTTCTTATCCTCGAAGATTTGTCCCAGATTCCGTTCAGTGAAACAGCAAGTAACTTCAAATTGCCTAAGTCAACAAATATTTAAGTCCTAAACACCCCCAGAGAGACCCCCTTACCCCTTGGAGTTCCTGACACAAGCAGTCAAGGAGATGTGTTTGCAGGATTTTTATCCCTCTCAAAACTGGCTCCAGGGCTGTATAATCAGCTGTAAGATCCCTGCATTACAGCATCTGGGGAAAGGGGACTCAAGGTGTTTATTCACAATGGCTGTTTCGTCGCTCAGCTGTGTCCAACTCTGCAACCCCATAGACTGTAGCCCACCAGGCTCCTCTGTCCGTGGGATTCTCCAGGCAAGAACACTGGAGTGCCATTTCCCAACTGGATTCCCAACCCAGTACTGGGTTGCCATTTCCTTTCCCAGGGGATCTTCCCAACCCAGGGGCTGAGCCCGCATCTCTTGCGTCTCGCACACTGGCAGGCAGGTTCTTTTCCACTGACCCACCTGAGTGGCCCCGTTCATTCACAATATAAAGCACTCTCCTGGCTTCAGATGCTCCAGCTCCTGTTACAAAGACTAATGAGTGACTTATTTGGGGTGGAGGAGAATAAATTAAGGAATCATAATTTTAAAACGGATATTTTCTAAAATTCTACCTAAAATGAAACTAAGGGTGATAAAGCCCCCCCACCCCCACATTTATAGGTCTCGATCAGAACGACGTTGAGGAAGACATTTTTAATACATTTAGGAAATGAAGGGACTGCTCTGTAGCTCAAATGGTCAAGAACCTGCCTGCAATGCAGGAGACCAGGGTTCAATCTCTGGGTCAGGAAGATCCTCTGGAGAAGGGAATGGCAATCCACTCCAGTGTTCTTGCCTGGAGAATCCCACGGACAGAGAAGCCTGGTGGGCTACAGTCTGTGGGGTCGCAAAGAGTCGGACATGACTGAACAACTAACACACACACAGGAAATGAAGCAGCTCATTCATTTTCAGTGTTGATGTCTTACTGATCACGGTAATGGTTACAACGGGCTAAAACCGAGGGAGGGAAGTAGAGTTTGGTGAGACATGTCGGCTTCTGCTATTAAGGAAAGAGCACCGTGTTCCTCTCACTCCTTTTTCTGACATTTAGTCCAAGACAGTCAGTCGGTCCACATGCTGTCCAGTTTGTCCTTTGTCTCACATTAAGAATTTCATCCTCAACAGGCCTGGAAGAAAGATCCACCCTTGAGAGATACGCAGGACCCAGAGAGGTGGGATGGGGCCCGGTGCCTGCTCCACGCCAGCGTCCTGACAGACTGTTTACGCTGAATTCCGATCAGGTGGGGCTGGGTCTTACTTACACCCGGACAGGTTGAATTGTGCCCTCCCTCCATTCATATGGCGAGGTCCTGGCCGCAGAACCTCAGAGCGTTTGGAGGTGAGGTCTTCACAGAGGTGAAATGAGATCCCTGAGGTGGACTCTGAGTCTACTGGTGTCCTGGTGAGATTAGGACACAGACACGCACAGTGAAGACCCTGGGAGGGTCACAGGGAGGAGGAGGCACCCGCCAGCCAAGGAGAGAGGCCTCAGGAGAAAGCAACCCTGCGACACCCTGAGCTTGGCCATCCAGCCTTTAGACCGTGAGGGATGGCATCCCGTGACCCCATCTAGTCTGCGGGGCTCCATTAGGGCAGCCGGAGTGGACTGATACGGCCCCATCTCCTGCGTGCTGTGCACAGGTGCCCAGCTTTCAGGTAGAACAAATTCACCAGCTTCCCAAAAGTCTTCCTTGCTTCACTGACAAAATATCCTGGAAGCTGAACATCTCATGAGGTCTGACTTCTAACAATCTCGGACTGACTCCCAGAACACCAACAGAGAAGTCATCATCTAAAAACATCCAGGAGACAGCGACCCAGCTGAGCACCCCGGCCTGCCACAGATTGGCCGGGAAGGCAGGCAGCACGCCTCAACACCGAGGGTCAGAGAGAAGGGGACACGCGCTCCAAGGTAGAAAGAAGAGACAGTCTTAGGTGGTGCCGGGAAGTCACTGCAGAGAGTCAGGAGAGGAATCAACTGGCGGAGGGGGGAATTCTAGTGGAAAAGCAGGTCACAGTAATTTAAGGCGGAGGGAGTGTCCACTGACGATTTTAACAAAATGAGTTTTCTCCAACATGGAGACAGGAGTGGAAGGAGCCCAACATTAGGCCAGAAGAGGGCTTGCTGACAGATGAAAAGAAAAAAACCCTTTAATTCTTTCAGGAAAGACACCTGAGAGATCTTGAGAGAAACACGGAAGTCTTTAGGCTACATGCTGTTTAGTCACCAAGTCGTGTCTGACTCTCTGCGGCAACAAGGACTGTAGCCTGCCAGGCTCCTCTGTCCGTGGGATTCCGGGTAAACACCATGGTGCTAAAGAAACGAAGGACGTGCTGTGTATGAAAGAATAAGGATCTGGTTGCCTCCTAGTAAGTCACAGGAGCCCCAGGAATAAACTCCCTCTTCACAGGCATTTTCACACGATTCCAGTTGTTATCTCATTAAACTAAAAAAATGTTTACTTTCTCCTTTTCGGAATGTTTGAGCCGAATTTACTGCTCTATATTATCTATTTAAAAGTGGATAGGCGATCAAAAGGTGAAATTATTGATAAAGCATGAAAGTTAGAGGTCATCTCTTCCAACTGCTTATCTGAAAACCGACCGGCAATTATTGAGACTTAAAAAAAAGCTACTAGAGGGTGACCGGCCGTGAGGCCTCTGTGGGCCACAGTCCTTTGTTTCGTTTCTTCTGGGCGCCCTGGCCCCTTCCCCTGTAGGTCTGCGTCCTGGGCTTTCACTACGGAGTCAATTCTACGTCCAGCCCACTGCAATTCACAGACAGGCCAAGTCCCTAACTTTAGGCCTTGCTGGTTAAAGTCAAAAGAACAAAACTTGAATGTTTATGAAACCTCGTTTCTTCCTTCATCCATTCATTGCACATCCACTGGGTGTCAACATGTGCCAGGGACAGATCTAGCCACTGATGCTACAATGGTGAAAAGAAAGACAAGTTCCTTGTCGTGGCAGAGCTTAAAGCTTCACTGTTCTGCTGCACAGCCATGCGAGGGTGTAAGGAGGAGGGACACCAAACTGAAGGGGTGATTCGCTGCTTAGAGAGGACCTCTCAGCTGCAGGAGCTTAACAGGATCACCAGCCTCGTCCTGGAGAGCCTTCCAGCCCTGAACTCTGGGCAGCCAGTCAATTAGGGCTGACACATGGGTTGTAATCTATTTACTGTTCCCGCTTTGTGCATGAAAATTTAAACAGCAAGCTCTCGCAGGTTCCAAACAGTTCTGTGAGGGTTTCTGCTCTGGATTACTTCACCTGAGAAGACAATTCATGTGGATCAAGCCAATCTCGAGGACATGAACCGCCACTTCCCTGTTAGGGGTTTAATTGTGGCTAAAACTTAACAGATGGTCTTCTGACTCAAATGAAAGAGCAGAGTTGGAACAGATAACCCAGAGGCTAAAGGGTTTATGTTCCATAAGGAGCCTTTGGCCTGAAGAGCAGGCTTCCATTTCTCTTCCTACCTCCAGTTCTTTCTTTGCACCTTTACCGTTTCTATTAGCGAGACCCCAGAAGCAGCAGCAGAACAGAGGCTGTGTTTGCATTTCCAATGCACTTTTAATTATAGGAAACAGTTGGCAAAATATCAAAACCCCATGTACAATTTCTTCTGGTTCCACTGGGAGCACAAAGGTTTGCCGAGAGAGGAAAAACATGGAAAATATAATAAAGTTAGAGAGTTATGACAATGCAGAAAAGGAAAGAAAAGATGAAACATGGGCAGGAAAGAGCGACAAATTTACATCTTTCAGCGGCCACCCTACCTCGGGTCAAAAGCTAGAAAAGTGCGTTCTAATATAAGGTGGCTTAACCTTCAATCACATTTTTGACCTCCACAGAGTACACAGTTGGAAAAAGACTTTATTATTTGAGAGGGAAGAAAACGAGGTGATGATGGGGGGAGGGAAAATGACAAAGTCCCCTTCTCCTCCAACCTCTCGTGCCCGGATGCATCACCTCCTGCAGCCGGTCATTTTCGGAGATGTGATCCCAAGGGAAGAACAGTCACTCCTTAAACAAACTAACAGGTTCGTCGGGTTACAAGGGTCAAATAGAAGGAAAAGATGAATCTGAACCACAAGGAGGCATGTAACAGCTATCTTCCATTGCTTTTTCCTCACCTCATTTTCTTTGGGGGGCTTCCCTGGTGGCTCAGAGGTTAAAGTGTCTGCCTCGAAGGCGGGAGACCAGGGTTCAATCCCCAGGTCGGGAAGGTTCCCCTGAAGAAGGAAATGGCAACCCCCTCCAGTATTCTTGCCTGGAGAATCCCATGGACGGAGAAGCCTAGTAGGTTACAGTCCAGGGGGGCACAAAGAGTCGGACACGACTGAGCGACTTCACCTTCACCTTCATTTTCTTTGGACAGACCATCAGGATACCTTGAGCACTTGAGTTCTAGAGGGCGGGGCGGGGGAGAAAAAGCCTCTCTGTGAGACTGTGCTTGAAACTCTCCTCGTCAATCACGTGACCGTGGGCAGGCAACATGGCAAAGGAGATGACGGGGAAATAAAGAAGGCTGGCATGCAAGAGGGACAAGCATGGGGGTACCCAGGGTCTGAGGCTGGGCAGCGGGCAGAGAGGAGGAAGAGCAGGCGTGAGCTCAACCCTGGTTTGCCCGTCCACAGGGGCCCCCTCTCCAACAGGGGAAACGCGTCTCCACTTTGCTCCCAGTGCTAATGGGAAGATTGGGGCTGAGGACACGGGGACACAGCGGGGCTCCCTGAGACTCGAAGGAGGAGGCTCTGCAGGTGGTTGCGGACCCCTGAGATCCCAGACGCGGGTCAGAGGCTGACAGTGGACTCACTCCAAAGACACCCAGAATGATGACTCCCTTACAGGACGGGACGAGACGGGACAGCAGCCGGGTTTGCTGTGTCCAGAGCAGTGCCCACCCTGCTTGGCGGATCACAGAAGCAGAGGCTGCAGGGAGAGACAGCAAATGGGTTTAGCAACACAGAATTTATCAAGTGAGAACAAATTGTCTTTTTAAGCTACATGAATTGGGGCTCCGATTACATAACAAAGGCATTGAAACAATCAAATTATGTAACATTTCATAATCACCAAAAGAGAAGAGGCAGCAAAGGCGTGCCTGAAGTGAACATGAGCAACGTGGATCAGCGCTGAGACGGAGAGTG
Organism: Madoqua kirkii; assembly: GCA_006408675.1. Lineage (NCBI taxonomy): Eukaryota > Metazoa > Chordata > Mammalia > Artiodactyla > Bovidae > Madoqua > Madoqua kirkii. The sequence continues at coordinate 21,959 of SJYC01086020.1, read as the reverse complement.
ATGAGACACCAGAGTAAGACAGGACGATGTCCGATGCAGGGCCGTCCATCTAAACCCTGTCTGTTTTTGGAGGCTGGAGGCAAGTCTGAATAGTACGAGAACCTTGAGCTCACCTCCTCCCACAAACACACCAAGTCACAACTCATAGCTGGGTTACCGCCGCTAAAAAGACTGGAAACTACCAGAAGAAGACATTCTTCAGCCAAAGACACGACATCTGTCCACCTTTGGTTCCAGCAGCCGCGCCTTCTGCAGCCAGGATGGGCACGGGCACAGTCCTTTAGTTCTCTGTGTGGCCCGAGTCTCGCACGCTCTGGGACGCCACTGCCCTATCCTGGCCCCTGGGAGCTCCTGCTGGCCATTCAGACTTCAGGCCCAGAGTTCCCCTTCGGGAAGCCTTCCCTGGCAGCCCCAGGCAGGACTTGGCGTGTGCTCCCGGAAGCTGCCTCGTGCTTTGTGTGAGCCTTTCCTGCTGATTCAAAGTCACCAATGTCGGAACCACCCTCCAGCAGTCCGCCTCTCACCTGGGAGCGCCTGGATGACGTGGTTTCTGGACTATTCACTTTCATACATGAGCTATGCCCAGAACACAGGCTTGATAAATACCAGATGAAGAGCAAACAAACTCAGGTTCACAGGAAACATGCCAAGCGTCACGTGGCACTCACAGACCTAGCGCAGTGCTTAACACACAGCAGATACTCAGTAAGTATTTGTTGATATCAAAGCTCCGTCTAGTCAAGGCTCCGGTTTTCCAGTAGTCATGTATGGATGTCAGAATTGGACCATAAAGAAAGCTGAGCACCAAAGAATTGATGCTTTTGAACTAGGGTGCTAGAGAAGACTCTTGAGAGTCCCTTGGACTGTAAGGAGATGCAACCAGTCAGTCCTAAAGGAAATCAACCCATAATGTTCACTGGAAAGACTGATGCTAAAGCAGAAGCTCCAATACTTTGGCCACTCAATTAGTTGACACAGGAAAAGACCCTGGTGCTGGGAAAGATTGAGGGCAGGGGGAGAAGAGGGCAGCAAAGGATGAGATGGTTAGATGGTATCATCAACTCACTGGACACAAGCTTTAGCAAGCTCCAGGAGATAGCAAAGGACAGGGAAGCCGGGTGTGCTGCAGCCTGTGGGGACGCGGAGAGCTGGACATGACTGATGACTGGAAACCAACAATGATTGCACTGCTGGTAGAATTAAAAACCTGTGTTTAACATGAAGCTGTGAGATGCTCATTTACACAAGACAAGCAGTAAATACGGAGGAGGCAACGGCACCCCACTCCAGTACTCTTGCCTGGAAAATCCTATGGACGGAGGAGCCTGGTAGGCTACAGTCCATGGGGTCGCTAAGATTCGGATACGACTGAGCGACTTCACTTTCACTTTTCACTTTCATGCACTGGAGAAGGAAATGGCAACCCACGCCAGTGTTCTTGCCTGGAGAATCCCAGGGACGGGGGAGCCTGGTGGGCTGCTGTCTATGGGGTCGCACAGAGTCGGACACGACTGAAGCGACTTAGCAACAGCAGCAGCAGTAGATAGCAATTTTGTAATAATGTTTGCAGAATAGATTTTACTTTTTTGGAGTCCAGCTTTTAAGTCATCTCTTCATATAGAAAAGTCAGGATATATGCTATCTTATTAAATCTTAACAACAATCTCATCAGGTGGATGTTATGAAAATTCTGCTAACCTAACTGAGAATCGCTCTACTACAATCCCTATTTTTAACCTGATTTGAAGGTTAAGAGAATAATATTCATCTCCTGACATCTAGAAAGCACAAAAGCAGTGAGTGTTAGAGGGACAAGTCAGGAAGAAGATTATGATGGAAAGAAAAATTAGGGATGATTATAAAATATGAATCAGGTAATTAAAATGATGAACGCTGCACATGTGTGTAGAAATGAAGCAGCTGCTGGGAGAAAAAAATTCTAAGGGCCGAGAAGCAATCCCATGACACGGAAGAAACACCTCCTAGGAGCTGGCAAGAGAACAGGGGAAGGGACGAATGGCATGCAAGAGGTCTGAGTGGTGGCGGGAGAACTAGCTTCAGTGGTGCCTGATTCACTCCAGGTCACTTCAGAAATAAAGACAGAGAGACTGAGGACTTAAGGCTAAGCACAGCCAAATACTGTTAAAAAAAAAAAAAAATGACAGCAATTCTGCTCAGCAACAAGGACACAAGCCACGACCGGGAAGGACCCTCCGCTGCTGTGGAGACAGTGCAACAGATCTGCAGGGCAGAATGAGACTTTCAAGGAGGCAGGAGGCCCCTGTATTTAAATGCACAAAAGCAGGAAGAGACACTTCACAAATGGCAATATTTTTCAAAACACGAATAATTTGACCTTAGAAAAAAATGATGTCCAATATCACGCATTGTCAGAGAGATGCAAGTTAAGATCACAACGAGGCACCACAAGACACCTGCCAGCATCCCTAGTTCACAGCACTGAGGACACCCCCAAGCCACTCAGCGGCACCAGTGCGGGCGGCCTCGGGTGACCTCAGGGGGGCACGCTGCTGGCCCGATGTGGGGCGGAAGGACCGGGGGCCTTGCTCCGGGTGTCGGGCTTGTGGCCGACAGGGTCGCTCGGGAGAAGACTGCTGAACTGCACTGCTGCGACGCTGGCAGGGAGTAACTGCCCACCATGTTGGAACAGCGGCAGCCCCGGGGGGTGTGGGGGGGGACCGCCTCTTCTGCCCTCAGTGCCGCACGCTGCAGCCTCCTGACCCGACTCGAGCCTGCGTCAGCCTCACGGACTGAACTGTGCCTTCAGAGTCGACACTGTGAAGCTCCAACAAAGATAACCAGCAACTGCAGCGCCTTGTCCACCCAGACTTCTTCAGCCAGAGGTCTCAGCTAGACAGAACTGACTGATGGTGTGAGCAGAGCTTTTCAAAGACACGATTTTGAAAAAGCCAAGCAACTCTTAACAAAGATGAGATACTTTTCAAATGTTGAAGAAAAGATTAAGTTAAAAATGATTCCCCTCTAATGGTTGCTAACTTTAAAGTTTTAAAAATAAACTTCTTAACTGTTAAAAAAAAATCGCTGACGATGTCAAATGCTGCTCAGGAGGTGGAGGTACTAGAACTCTCATTGCTATCCATCACTGTGTAACAATCTCAAAGCCCAGTGGCTTAAAACAACAAACATAATCCTCTCACAGCTTCTGGTGGCTCGGAGTCTAACAGCATTTTAAGTGAGGATTTCTGACTCTGGGTCTCCCGTGATGATGTAATCAAGGTGTCTCCAAGGCTGCAGTCATCTGGAGGTATCACTGGGCCAGAATATATGCTTCCAAGAGAACTCACAGAGCGGTTAACAGCACCTACTGGTTTCTGACTGGGGGTTGGCCGGAGGCCTCAGCTCCTCATCTCGCGGGTGTCTGTGGTAGCCTGCTTGTAACCCCCGCTTCCAACCAGTCAAGAAGCAAGTGCACTTCGTGACCTAAGCTCAGGATCAAGGTCTCTCATTTCTGCTGTCTTCTACCCTCAAACCAACCCTGACACAGCAAGGGAGAAGACCACACGCAGGTGTGAGCCCAGAAGGCAGGGATTTCTGGGGGGTCACTGTGCAGGCCAGCTATCACGGCCGTACATCCTCAGTGGGAACACACGTGGCACAGTCACTTTGGGAAATGACACAGCAGCCTCTTGTAAAGGCGAACATGAGTCACCAAGCGCCCCTTCTCTCACCTCCAGTCCCGTCTGTCCGTCCACGCGGAGCTGCGGGCGGCGTTCACAGCAGCATCATGCATGGCAGGCCCACACCAGATGCTCTCAAGTCGGCGTTCACAGCAGCATCACGCATGGCAGGCCCACACCAGATGCTCTCAAGTCGGCGTTCACAGCAGCATCACGCATGGCAGGCCCACACCAGATGCTCTCAAGTCGGCGTTCACAGCAGCATCACGCATGGCAGGCCCACACCAGATGCTCTCAAGTCGGCGTTCACAGCAGCATCACGCATGGCAGGCCCACACCAGATGCTCTCAAGTCGGCGTTCACAGCAGCATCACGCATGGCAGGCCCACACCAGATGCTCTCAAGTCGGTGTTCACAGCAGCATCACGCATGGCAGGCCCACACCAGATGCTCTCAAGTCGGTGTTCACAGCAGCATCACGCATGGCAGGCCCACACCAGATGCTCTCAAGTCGGTGAGCAGACAGGCAAGCGGAGATAACCCCACTCTAGGGAGCACTACTTGGCAATTACAAAGAATAGAGGATACTGGACTAATCAGTGTTCAACATGGATGAACCTCAAACACGAAATCAGGAAAAGCAAACAAACACAAAAGTCTATGCACTGTCTGAGCCCATGAAAGCCTACGCACCGCGTGAGTCACTGGCGTGATGTGAACGCTCACGCACTACATGGGCCACTGGCGTGACGTGAACGCTCACACGCTACATGGGCCACTGGCGTGACGTGAACGCTCACGCGCTACATGGGCCACTGGCGTGACGTGAACACTCACGCGCTACATGGGCCACTGGCGTGACGTGAACGCTCATGGACTATATGGCCCACTGGCGTGACGTGAACGTTCATGCACCGTGTGAGCCACTGGCATGATGTGAATGCTCGTGGACTGTATGGCCCATTGGTGTGACGTGAATGCTCACGCACTATATGAGCCACTGGCGTGACATGAACACTCATGGACTATATGGCCCTCTGGCATGACATGGACGCTCACGCACTACATGGCCCACTGGCGTGACCTGGACGCTCAGGCACTACATGGCCCACAGGCGTGACGCGCTTGAAAAGGCAAAGCTGTCGTGACAGCGACCATGCAGTGGCTGCTCGAGGCTGGAATGGAGGCCGTTGCAAGGGGCGTAAGGAAGTCTTTCGAGGGGGAAACTTCCTCTGTTTTGCCTACCAAGGTCACAGGATTACATATACTTTTCAAAACTCACCAAACTACACACTTGAAATGGATGTTTCACTGTATGTGAAATAACACCTTAATAAAAGCATCACCATATGTGCACGACAACACTATGCGCCTCTCAACTCCCAGGAAACAGGAGTCTATGGAAGGCACAAAGTTCCATCACCTGCATTTTCAGTTACATGTTCACTATACGTAAAATGCAGAAGCACTCTCACATGCCACTGATGACTAATGAGAAAATCAAATTGAAAGGGACTGGTGCCTCACAGGCCTCTCTGGGCACCAAGGCAACCAAGCATTTTGGGAAAGACGGTGAAGGCTGGAGCCAGAAGTAACGGCAGCAAGGGGCTTCCCTGGCGGTCCGGTCGTCAGGACTCCATGCTCCCAACGCAAGGAGCACGGGTTCGATCCATGCTCAGCGAACTACGGTTCCAAATGCCACACGGCACCGCCAAAAAAAAAAAAAAAAAAACAAACAGAAGTAATAGCTGCCGAAGAGAGAAGGAAACGGACCGAGCTGTCACCCGGGCTGAAACGACCGGACCTGTCAACTGACTGCAGGTGAAGGACGATCAAAGGAGAGCTTCACGTGTGACGACTGGAGGTCACAACACTGAAAGTGTCAGATGTCATCTGCCCAGCAAGGCATCCGCAGGCTCTCGTGTGTTGAATGGGAACACTCGGCCCTCTAAATCAGAGCTCCCCCTGCCTCTCTGCTTCGTCTCCACGGCATTGCTGATGACCCTGTGATACTAGGTAATGTAATGCACTCCTTCACCTTGTTGACGGTCCACTCCATCCAGACTGTGAGCTCCAGAAAGCACCGCTCTGTCCTGTTCTACTGACTAGCATATGTCCAGTGTCTAGAAAAGTTCTGTCACGTAGTAGGAACTCAATAAATACTTACGGAATGAAATGGATAAAAGCAGTAAAAGCAGTACAGTCAGGGAGGTGAGTGGGCGTGTGTGTGTTTGAGGAGAACAGGAGGAATGACGGTCTGGGTTTAGACACGCCGTGTCTGAGCTGCTTCACAGCTGCAGCCGCACTGGAGGCCACAGGGGTGCCCGTGTTGTTGATTTTCCCAAAGGCGAGGGGCTAAAGCTCTGCAGATCCACGAGCTTCCTGAGAGGCACTGCCTCAAGCTCCGTGACACCTGCCATCTTTCCACAGGGACCTGGGGACAGCCAGATGCACACCGAGAGCATCTCCTCTGCCACTGGGCTCCGCTGGGCCGCACCGGCCCTCCTCCGCCGCTGGACTCCGCTGGGCTGCCTGGCCCTCATCTCCCTGAGCGTGGAGACAACACAGCCTTTATGACATGTGCAGTGACGACTGTGTATGGTCGTCAGATAGCATCACGGAGTAATTGCACCCACAGAATCAGCTGTAGGCGCAGAGGTCAGCAGAAACACTTAGGAGGTGCAATCGTAGACTGCAACTCTCCTGACTCTTTGAGCCCCGACAGATGGGCTGGAAGAAGCCTGGGCACCTGATATACACAGAATCGGTTGAAGGGCTCTTCATGAGGAACCGAGTCACAGCCTGGTGGCAGACAACCTCGTGAATACGACCACAAACAACCACTGAGCTTTACCCGCAAAGCCGGAGCACTGCAGCCGCCGCTGTTTGGGGGAAGATGGTGTGGAGATGTGGGCAGGGTTCAGAAGAACCGTTACAGCAAAGGTCAGAGTCTGGCATACAAGCTGAAGATTGACTTCAGAGCTCAGGAGAAAACATTAGTCCCAGGACACCGCCGACCCTGATACCTACTTCCCAAGGAAAGGTCTTGAAGAAATTCGCCTCAGGCGTGACAGATGCTGCCTCGAGGTGAGAATATCCCACAGAGTAGACACGGCCTGAGGTCACGGGGGAGCCGGGGCCTCCTTCCCTTGGTCACTACCTCCTGGGCCCACCACATGCCCGGCAGACAGGACGCGTGGCCTCCCAGGGCTCAACCCACAGGACCAAGCATCCCTATGATGCTGGGATCTAAAAACCTCAGCCTGGTAATGACCTACGGGCTGGAACAGTTGAGTCAAACCACTCAGTGTGCAGACGAGAGCTGAGACCCCGAGAGGGGCGCCAGGCGTGGGCACAGTCGGTGAGGGGAGCAGAGGGGAGGAGCATGTGGAGGGCGGGGGCAGGGGGGGCGCTCGCTGCCAGACCACCTGGGCTGAACCCAGCTCCACCCACCCATGGACATGTGCGACCTGGGGTGCCCCTTTGTCCTCGGGGAGGCGAGGACGGCAGCAGGAGTGCCCAACGAGTCGCTGTAAACACTAACGGTCTGTAAGCCTCTAAACACTAAGGGGTGTTTCTGCCCCGGTAGCAGCCCAGGGTGCTGAGTGCTCGGAATCCATCAGCCCTTCTGGAGCTGGTTGGTGCCACTGCTGCCCTGATTCTGTTTTATCCACCGAGTGTTAGGGATTGGTCCTAATAAAGTCCGTTCCAGGATTGAGAGACACTGAATTACTGTGACTAACCCACTTCCTGAGCCAGTCAGCCTAGATTCCTCGGTTCCTGAAATTTCAGCTCCCTGCCTAGGGGCCAGGCACTAACTGCTCCAGCCCCCTGCACTGAGGCCCCCGCCTTCTGGATTCCACCCATCAGCCATCAGCACTTCCTCACCCTGTGTGCCTGGGGCAGATGCCAAGGTCCCAGCAGAGCCTCTCTCGGTCTCCCTAGATATCTGCTCCCCTCGAAAAGGAACCGCCTATGCAGTGGCCCAGCGGCCCAGACCCATACAGGGCTGCATGTCCCAGAGGGTAAACGGGACACCTTGATGTGGAAACTGAAAAACAAAAAACCAGAACATCTCCTCTGTCTAAGCGCTGTGGCTTCAGCCGAGCCCTCCCAGGTATGCACCTCACGATAACTTCTCTGCATAACCAACAGCATCCCTGGATGTGAACAACCAGGATCCATCCACTTTGTGTCTACTGGCATGGGGCCCTCCTGCAATACTAACAGTATGATGCACACACGCGTGCGCGCACACACACACACACGTGGTCACTGACCACCTAGGATTACTAACAGTGCTACCGTTATCAGCTGATATCAGCTGGTAATGACCATGACCTCTGATCAGTGGGGACAGAGGCAGATCACAGCAGGAAAGGGCTGGCTCTCGGTGGCACGTTCACACCATCACATGACGGGGCTGACAGGTGCCCACGGGGAGTGGGCGTGAGAAGCCTGCAACCCCCAGGCTGGCCTCCTGCCGTTGCTCGGGGCTCTGGATGAGAGAAGACTCGAGCCCTGAAGGAGCGCCGATCGACACAATGTCGCTGAGCTCCTTCATAAGCCAAAGTAAAACAATGACTGACGACAATTCTGACTGGGGGGCACTGGTCCCTGCGAGCTAGCCTGCATCTCCACCCCACCGCGAAGCTCAGCAAGTATTTGGCGTGGACTTTTCACACAGCTACTACAGGAGGAGCACCAAGGGGAACAGAAGGGTAAGCTGAAGACAAGACAGAGGAATGACCGGAAACTCAGGGCCCAGAGCCCTTCCCTGCACTGAGCAACTATGACCCAAGCGTAGGATCACACTTCATGAATCCCTGTAGAAGGGATGATGACCCTTCCAAGTAAAACTTCTGAAGTGAAGCTTTTCCAGAATGAATAACACGCCGCAGCTGAGCTGTAGAGCTAGCAGTGGGCTGTAGTGCGGCCAGGCCTGCAGTTCAGACTCCCAGCCTCCTCTCCGTGCCCTCGGGAGGGGCGAGCTCTCCTTTCCCCATTCCACGGGCGCCTGCAGCCAGGCCTGCACCAGGAGTTCAGACTCCCAGCCTCCTCACCGCGCCCTCGGGAGCGGGAGTGGCAGGCTCTGCTTTTCCCGTTCTACGTGCGCGTGAGCAGGGGCTCAGAAAGATTCGACAGCTCGTCTGGGGCGTCAGGCCAGTTAGCGGCCAAGCTGAGGGCTGATCAAACTCCAGGAGAGGGCCGCGCCCGGGGCTCCCGGTGCTCTGGGGAGACTCTGCCCTCCTGCCCAGGCCTGCTGCCGCCAGCACGGGTGGCGACGGGGCACCTGAAACGTGGCTGACGTTAGCGGGAACTGAACTTCCATTCTTATTAAAGTGTCCGTGGCCTCAGGTAGCGAGCGGCTACCACGCTGGACTAGAGCGAGCAGGTCGGGAGCCGGGGTCATGACATTTGGCCAGGGCCTGCTTCTGCATAATCAAGAGCGAGGATGTGCTTTGTATTTTAAAGGTTTTTAGAAAGGCAGTGACAGAGACAGCATGTAGCGCACAAAACCTACAGGGCTGACGCCCGGCCCTTTCCAGGAAGGGTCAGCGGTCCCAGGCCCCGAGCCGCCCTCTCGACCACAGTCCCTGACCAGGAAGAGAGACTGCAAACCCACTTCCCAGTTCAAATCTTACAGTGTGAGGATGATGTTAAAAACCACATCACGTGAGCACTTCCCTATTTCCATTCCGGTCTGTAAGCGATCCGAGCCCGAGCAAAGGCAGAGATGCTGACCAAGATCTGGCCTGATTAATTTCTGCACAGTCAGCCACCCAAATAATTTACAGACGGCCTCTGAATTCGTTATCTCGTGTTTTACTGAAAACAGGCTGCGAAACAAGGAAACCCACTTCTTAGAGGAGAACATGGAACCCGTAACGGGACCCAGCGCTGCCTGGAAGGCGCGGTAGTTCCGAGTCTACAAACCAAGACGCCGGGAGAAGCTGCAGAAGATGCCTCGGGAACAGCACCCTTTGCACTGGGCCCCCGATTCTCCCGGGGGCTGTGCTCAAGCCTCTGGTGCTTGTCTCTCTTCCTCACGCCCTGCGTGAGCCACTGGTAAGGCAGCTGACAGCCTCGGGCGGCCCCTTCAATGTGAGCTGATTAGAACCGAATGGCACTAAAGGTCTAGTTCCGCGGTTGTGCCCAGCTGCAGCTGCAGCTCAAGGCCACGTGTGGCCAGCGGGCCCCGCACCGGACGGGATGGAGGACACACTGCTGCTCAAAGCTCTGGTCGACGGTGCTGTGGGCTGAACCCTGCATTCACACCACCCTGGCCAAGCGGATATGAGATGGGGGGACCGTGCTTCCTCCGACTCCTGGCGGCGTCCACGGCCCAGGGCCACCACCCCAGCTGCTTCCAGCACTGACTCCCTCTTCACAGCCCCACACGCTGAACTCCCCGGGATTACTTCCTGAACGCTTCCCTCCACGGGTCCCCTTCGCTCATCTCACAACTGAGTCACTTACTCACGTGCCCGGAAGTTTTACTCAGCAACATAAACCTCCAAACCAGGAGACCTCTGTTAGCTTTGTGTTCAAGTTACTTCTTTGAACCAACAGCCCAGCTCAGTTAAACCATACTTCATCAACCCTGAGCCACCCTCGACTTTAAGGTGCTGCTGCAGGCTTTATTTACCGTTAGGAAATGCCACCACAATAATCGAGAGATGATACTGGTTTTAAGACAAAGACTGACTTCAGAAATACTTCAGAAATACAAAAACGTGGAGGGAAAAACCTTCTAGAATTTTTGAAAATGTAGTATTTATCTCCCATCTGATTCCAAAAAAGATTTAAGTTAACAGGCCTTTGAGACAGATAGGATTACTTACATTTACCAATTAATGAAATGGAGGTCATCAATACCATTCCCCTGGATTCCATATGTATATGTTAATATACAATTACTTGTCTTCCTCTTTCTGACTTACTTTACCCTGTATGACAGGCTCTAGGGTCATCCACCCCGCTAGAATTTACTCGAATTCATTCTTTTTATGGCTGAGTAATATTCTGCTGTGGGGTTTCCCCAGTGACTCAGTGGTAAAGAATCTGCCTGCAGTGCAGAAGATGATCCAGACACAGGTTCGATCCCTGGGTGGGGAAGATGCCCTGGAGGAGGGCGTGGCAACCCACTCCAGTGTTCTTGCCTGGAGAATCCCATGGACAGAGGAGCCTGGCGGGCCACAGTCTGCAGGGTGGCAGAGAGTCGGACCCGACTGAGCGACTGAGCTCAGCACACACAGCACAGCATTCTGCTGTGTCTACCACGTGTTCTTTATCGAAGGAAGGGAGACCGAATGTGGAGAACGGGCTTGTGGACCCAGTGCGGGAGGGAGAGGGTGGGATGAACAGAGAGTGGTATTCACAGATATGCACCAGCGCGTGTGAAATGGACTGCGGGTGAGAAGCTGCGTGTAACACAGGGAACCCAGTCTGGCCCTGTGACGACCTGGAGGGGCGAGACGGGGTGGGGGGAGGGCCGGGAGGCTCGACAGGGAGGGGACACGTGTAATTATGGCTGGTTTGCACTGTATGGCAGAAACCAACACAACACTATAAAAGTTAAAAACAAAAAACAGGTAAAATTAGATTGTGACTGTACAACCCTAGGCATGTGCTACAGAGCTGTACACATTACATGGTGAACTGCATGGAACGTGAATTACATCTCTTTGAAAAAAAAAAAATGGAGGCTCCTAAGGAAGACGGCCTGGGCTTCCTTGGCCCCCTCCCTCTCCACATCCTGAGGCCCCCTCCTCCCTCTCGAGGCAGGACCTTCGTCTGACCTCGTTCACGCTGGGAGGGAAGTTGCTGGGAAGGTTTTCCTGGAGCGGCCCTGAATTCCTGCCCTTCTCACACAGAGAGGTGGCCCTGAGGGCTGCATCTCCAGGTAGGAAAACGCCAGAAGGCGAGGTGACCGGCGGAGGGAGTCTGGAAGCAGGGGAGTGATTTCAGGGAGCCCGCTGCGCCAAGATGTGTACCAACACACACTCAAGTTCCCAGAGATGACCTCGCACGCTGAGGCAACCGGTGAGAAAGGCAAGAGGAGGTCCCGGACAAGCCGCGCCCGCGAACACGGCAGGCAAGGCTGGGGTTCTGCAAGTCGGTGGGACTGGTGCATGGAGGCTGCATCTCGGTTTTGCCTTCTGTCTTCTTTTTTTTTTGCAACATGTGGAATCTTAATTCCCCAACCAGAGACTGAACCTGTACCCTCCGCACTGGAAGACAGGGTCTCAATCATGGGCCACCAGGGAAGTCCAGCTGAGCCTTCTTTTGAAGAGTCAACTTCATGGGTACACACTTTGGCTACTGACAGCCAATGGTCAGAGGCCCCTTCCCGTCCTGAAGCTGAACCGTCAAGAGCTCAGGGGGACTCAAGCGAGAGGAAGAAGGGAAAGAAGCCGAAGTCGTGATTACAGCTGGCACCCTGCTTGCCACTGACAGCTTGCGGTGCCCCAGGCCTTTTATTCTTCTTTAGACAGCAGGCAGCCTTAGGACAGCAGGCAGCCTTAACGAGCTAATATAATAAAGAGGGGCTGGGGCTGAGCGCTTTGTGAAGCTAGCACTTTCCTCCCCCGTGACTGTCCCCTCCCCCAGCTTATTAGCACGGAGGCCTGGCATGGCCACCACGTCACCAGGTGGCACCCGGGCAACACACACAGGGCTCCCCCGGGCTCTGGAGACAGGTGGTACCCGACCCAAACAGAGATGACACGGGCATGCTGGTGCCAGAGCATTTCTCTTCCCAGGGCCAAGAGATGGGGCTGAAAGGGAGGCGCGAGACATGCAGAGGGGCCCGGCTGCCTTTCCTGCTGCCAGGAAATGCCGTGCCGCGCGCTCCCTGCAGAAGAGGATTTTTTAAGGTGTGCTTTCATTCAGCTTATTAGCACGGAGGCCTGGCATGGCCACCACGTCACCAGGTGGCACCCGGGCAACACACACAGGGCTCCCCCGGGCTCTGGAGACAGGTGGTACCCGACCCAAACAGAGATGACACGGGCATGCTGGTGCCAGAGCATTTCTCTTCCCAGGGCCAAGAGATGGGGCTGAAAGGGAGGTGCGAGACATGCAGAGGGGCCCGGCTGCCTTTCCTGCTGCCAGGAAATGCCGTGCCGCGCGCTCCCTGCAGAAGAGGATTTTTTAAGGTGTGTTTTCATTTTTAATTTTGCAAAATGGATTCTACCAACAGACTAGTTCATGCGCACACACACACACACAGTGTGGTTTTCAGTTTTTCAATCCTCTGTAGAGGCTGCAGACATCTACGCTACAGAACCGTTAAAAAAAATAATTCAAATTCACCATATAGTTAAACCTGTTTAAAAAATAAAGATTTCAATCAGTAAGATGATACTGATTTGAGAGCTTTGTTTTAGGTACAAGTGGCAGCAGAGAGTGTAATTTCAGGATGGGCTGGGGTGGCAGAGAGCCAGGAAGGGAGAACCAAGGGCGGGGCTTTTTCTAGATCTGTTAACAATCTCCGAAGATCTCTTCTGAAGTAGTGTCATTTCTTTGTGTCAAAGGGTTTATCTCAAAGTTCTGTATCTCACCTTGCAATGAAGTATTTTTACTTAATGCATTAAAACAGACACAGCACTTGGTGATCTCTGAGTTTTGGGGTATCTCAGGCAAGGGGGAGGACTCACTGCAATGAGTCCCACACAACCTCTCAGAGCTAAGGCTTTTCTGGAACCCCACACGACCTCTCAGATCTAAGGCTTTTCTGGAACCCCATACGATGCTTCCATCATATCATCGACATTTTTCAACAGCTTCTTCATCATGGTAGTTCCTCAGTCGTGACCCCGTGGACTGTAGTCCACTGGGCTCCTCTGTCCATGGGACTCTCCAAGCAAGAATACCGGAGTGGGTAGCCATTTCCTTCTGCAGGGGATCTTCCTGACCCAGGGATCAAACCTGGGTTTCTCACATTGCAGGCAGATTCTTTCACCATCTGAGCCACCAGGAAAGCCTCTTGTCATAAGTGAACTCACACTGAATTTGTGACAGATTACATCTTCCATGTCTCCTCATGCTGGAGCTGTACAATTCTCTTTTTTTTAACCAATTTTAAAGGATGAGATGGCTGGATGGCATCACTGACTTAATGGACATGAGTCTGAGTGAACTCCGGGAGTTGGTGATGGACAGGGAGGCCTGGCGTGCTGTGATTCATGGGGTCGCAAAGAGTCAGACATGACTGAGCGACTGAACTGAACTGAAAGGCTTTCTACTTCTTTCCCATTTCTCATCCTGTTATTTTGGGCACATCCTTTTAGACTATCAAGATTTTCTTGACTCAAGATCAAGTCACTAATCATAGCAGCTGTTGCTCCCAGCCTTGTGTCAACTGCTGACTTGATAAACACATCTTCATCAAAGTGTGAGCAAAACAATTCTGAAGGCAGAGCTTGGCCTGGCTCCACCACAGATATTCCTGCAAGTCCACAGTAGGCCAATAGTCCACACCTAGAAAGGTCTATCCACATAAATATGAATCTAGGTGAAGCCCAACCCACCGCTCTCCACGGTACTCACAAGGGCCGCTGGAGACGTTTTCCCACGCACCTGGGACATCCACGTTCACAGTGTCCGTGCTCTCTGTCTGCTGTTAGACAGAAGGTCAGCGGGAGGGGGCAGAGTTGCTGGCCACGTCCAGCAGCACCATGGCCTGGACAGCCTGTCCCAGCCATCAAGACTTCCCCAACCCAAACAACAGTTACTAATCACACCCTCCCTTTCACCCAGAACTTCACCCTCTCTACATCAGCGGATGATAATCTGATGGCTTATACACCCTATTTTTGCATACTGGTGGATTAAAAACCTGAGGTTAAGTCAGCAGAAATAAATGCAAAACCTGAACTCAACCTAAAAAACATGCCTCAAACAGTGAAAGCCTAAAATAAGAGCCCCTGGCTTCAGCCACTTCTTTGCCTGCTTGAACTGCTGTCCCGAGAAGGGGCCCTGAGCTGGGTCTCGCGCGGCCCGTCCCCAGAGCCACCAGGAGACGCTGTGAGCCTGCCCTGTCCTCTTCTAGGCGCTTCACCTGCCATCCTGTGAATCCACCTGGAGCCCCACCCCGCTGGAGGCGTGGCCTGGAGCCCCACCCCACTGGAGGCATGGTCTTGAGCCCCGCCCCAGTGGAGGCAGGGCTTCCTTCTGCACGAGCCCTTTCTTGTCCTTTAGTCGCCTGGTCCCTCTTTTAGGGGTGGGGATGGGGGCCTAGGCTGCTACAGACAAGAAAACTCAATACAGTGTGTGTGTACCTGTGCGTGTGTCTCTTGCGTGTGCTTGCTCACTACGGTGAGGAGGGAGATTGGAGAGAACAGACACGGGTCCCTGGTCCTCCCAGCCATCCTTCCCGGCCCTGTTCATCAGGAGCGGAGGCTGCACTGGGGCGGCTGGATCACGATGGTGAGCTGATGCCCACCTGAGGTTACCAGACCCAGGTGCAGCTGTGTGGGGGTCGGCTTAAACTGTTTCAAAGCCGTTAAGTTAACCTTTAAAATTAAGTTAAAGACAGTCAACGCTATGAGCTCAAACCAGAATGATGTCTTCTTTTCTCTTCTGGAATTTTATATAAAGGACACCATCTGAACCAGGCCACACACAGGACTTTGGCAGTCGCTTGGGCTGAGACTTACTATGCAGAGACTTGGGCTGTAACAGCATTTGCTACAAGAGGAGATGACTTTTCTAGAGAGAACGGCAAAAGCAGAACGGAGGGAAGCACCTTCTCCTGAGTTACCAAGGGTCAGCGTGGCTGTGCGCACAGTCAGGGGACGGAACAGAAGCAGGGAGCCCCGGCTGAGGTCCACGGCAGTGAGCCACTTAGGGTGGGGGTGGAGGGAGGGCAACTGCAGGCTGGGAAACAGGTCAACAGTACAAGAACGGCAGCCCGAATGATGAGAAAGAGGTGGTCCTGCAAAGCCCAAGGGGAAGAGTGTTGGAGGCCAGGAGAGCGACGTCAGGCTCCCCTAAGCGCACAACGGCCAAGACCACGAAACAACCTAAACGCCCAGTGGGAGAGGAAGGGGCAAAGGAGAGGCGGCGTGTAAGAAGATGGGGTGCTGCTCGGCCGCAAAAAAGAAGGAAATGCTGCCACTTGCAGCCACACGGACGGACCAAGTAAGTACGTCAGAAAGAGAACGACAAGCACCATATGATGTCATGCAGAATCTAAAATACGAAACGAATGCACCCATCTATGAAGCTGAAACAGAACAAGAAACAGAGACCAGGTTAGTGGTTGCCAAGGAGGCAGGGCTTAGGAGAGTGGGATGAAGAGGGAGCTTGAGGTTAGCAGATCTAAGCTTTTGCATTCAGAATGCGCAAACAGCAAGGGCCTGCTGTATAGCACAAGGAACTATATTCAATAACCTGTGATAAACCATCATGGGAAAGAAAAATTTAAAACAATGTACGTAGGCATAGCCGAATAACTGCTATGCAGCAGAAATTAACACTAAATCACTATGTAATATCAATAACCTCAGACATGCAGATGACACCACCCTTATGGCAGAAAATGAAGAAGAACTAAAGAGCCTCTTGATGAAAGTGAAAGAGGAAAGCAAAAAAGTTCGCTTAAAGCTCAACATTCAGAAAACAAAGATCATGGCATCTGGTCCCATCACTTCATGGGAAATGATGGGGAAACAGTGGAAACAGTGTCAGACTTTATTTTGGGGGGCTCCAAAATCACTGCAGATGGTGACTGCAGCTATGAAATTAAAAGACGCTTACTCCTTGGAAGGAAAGTTATGACCAAACTAGATAGCATATTGAAAAGCAGAGACATTACTTTGCCAACAAAAGTCTGTCTAGTGAAGGCTATGGTTTTTCCTGTGGTCATATATGGATGTGAGAGTTGGACTGTGAAGAAAGCTGACTGCCAAAGAATTGATGCTTTTGAACTGTGGTGTTGGAGAAGACTCCTGAGAGTCCCTTGGACTGCAAGGAGATCCAACCAGTCCATTCTGAAGGAGATCAGCCCTGGGTGTTCTTTGGAAGGAATGATGCTAAAGCTGAAACTCCAGTACTTTGGCCACCTTGTGCGAAGAGTTGACTCATTGGAAAAGACTCTGATGCTGGGAGGGATTGAGGGCAGGAGGAAAAGGGGACGACAGAGGATGAGACGGCTGGATGGCATCACAGACTCGATGGACATGAGTTTGAGTGAACTCCGGGAGTTGGTGATGGACAGGGAGGCCTGGCGTGCTGCGATTCGTGGGGTCTCAAAGAGTCAGACACGACTGAGCAACTGAACTGAACTGAACTGAAATCACTATACTTTGGTTTAAAAAAATACTGATATATATATATATATATAAAAGAAAAAGGTCAGCCTGCTCAGAAGCCGGAGACCACTGTAAGCACAGTGCAGGGAGGGGAGGAGAGAGTGGCCAAGGGAGTCAGAGCCGCAGGCAGGGGCCAGAAGGACAGGGCCCCGGAGGCCCTGGAGAGCAGCTGCTCCTCTGCCTGCAGCATCACGAGACGCTTGCAGAGTGTGGTCAGGAGAGGGAGCTGATCTGGACACACAGGCTTCATGACCACCCTCTCATTCTCTTGTGACTCAATTCACAGGCTCGAAGGTGAAGCACAAACTCCTTGGCTGAGCATCTAATGTCCTCCCCTATTCAGCTCCAGCAGCTGTCTCCACATCACACACACAGATTGGGTTCTGCCCTCCCGTCCCGCCCGGGCAGGACTACAAACACGTGTGCACACACCTAGACTGCGGTTCTCTGCAAGCCCACACATTCGACCCAACACCAAGACAAATGCCATGAAACGGTCCAGTACCCGGGGAGAAGCCATTTCTCCCACCTGCGAACGATCACATCACTTCGCCCGGCTCTCCTCTGGAGG
Source organism: Madoqua kirkii (assembly GCA_006408675.1). NCBI lineage: Eukaryota > Metazoa > Chordata > Mammalia > Artiodactyla > Bovidae > Madoqua > Madoqua kirkii. The sequence continues at coordinate 4,410 of SJYC01086020.1, read as the reverse complement.
CACCTGTCAACCTCTGCCTCGCACGTGGCGTTCTGGAATGAGATTACAGAAACGAGGTGGCACCTTGAGAAGTGTGCAGCTACGCTAGTTTGGTAACGAAGAGGAATATTTCACGAGTGAAATGTTCTTCTACTTTTACATTAATTCCTGGCAGAACTGAAGGGCTGTTAGGAGGCTGACAGGGAAGGAGCCTAAGGTTCCCAAATGGCCCACCGTGCGCCTGGGTTTCTTGGTTGATGCTGTAAAAAGTGGTGATGCCAGCAATCAGGGAAGCTGGCATCCAGGAGCACCTGTCAGAACAGCACCGGTGCTGTGCCGTCTATAGAGAAGGATCTTTGCTGATTGCCTTCTTGCACACGGCTGCCCACGCCACACAAAGACCCTCCATCTTTACAGGCCTGGGTAGATCAGGCTAAACAATACAAGCAACAAAGACAACGGAATTCTCCAGGCAAGAATACTGGAGTGGGTAGCCATTCCCTTCTCCAGGGGATATGGAGGGACCGACCCAGGATTCAAATCCAGATCTCCTGCATTACAGGCACATTCTTTACCATCTGAGCCACAGGGGAAGGCCTATAATCTACTTTAGCCTGCAAATTAAAAACTGAGTTGTGGGCTTCCCTGATGGTGCAGTGGTTAAGAATCTGCCTGGCAGTGCAAGGGACAAGGGTTCAATCCCTGGTGCGGGAAGATACCGCATGCCTCGGAGCAAGTAAGCCTGTGGGCTACAACTACTGAGCTCTTGCATCCTGGAGCCCGAGGTCCGCAACAAGAGCAGCTAATGCAGCGGGAAGGCTGCACCGCCACAGAAGTCCCCGCTCACCGCAACGGACAGCCTGGACGCAGCAGCAAAACCCACCACCACAGTCAAAAAATAGACAAATAAATCTTCAGAAAAAAAAAAAAAAAAAAAAAAAACACTCAGAGTCTTCTGCAAACTTCACTTTGAACAAGCAATGGACTCAAGAAGCCGAAGGAAGACTGAAAGAAGAAACAGCGTGTCTGCAGGTGTGATCCCCGACCTCTGGAGCCGTGGGTGCCCTGACACAAGCGAGGAGTGGGACAGTCTTGACTTACGTGTATGTGCAATGGACGAGAGTTACACAGCACGAGGCTCTGCTAGGGTCGGTCTCTGTCACCAGCCCCTGGGCATTGTTCACACGCAGAAACTGCGTTGCTTAAATGCAAAATAAGAGTCCCACCAAAAGTAACGTCTACAACAAAATGTAAGAATAGTGCACATCAGGCAAAAATAATCCCACGGGTGAACGCATCTACGGGCTACAAGCATTACCCTTTGATGCTATGCATATATGTTGGCAGTATATGCAGATATTAACATTATTTTTTTATGCAAAAAACTCTGTATGTGTCAAATCTGTATTTGTATTGGACAAGTTTGTATGTGCTCCTCTCCTTGAACAAAAATGTGCACCTGTACGCGTGTGCTCTTATGTCTTCCACACAAATAGACAAGCAGATTGACACCACAAGGCTGCTGCTTCGCTGAGGCAGACAATCGAGCAAACAAATATTTATTCTGGGTTACTCAGCTGTGATACATAAGGGGATTCATGACATGCTATGTCTGGTGCCTGCTTAGCTTTTACGAGATAATTGCATCTGCGATCACCTAGGACATCGCCTTAAATGCAGAGACCTGATTTTAAAATTTAAAAAACATGGAATGGGCAGAATTTAATCAGTCATGCCTCCATAAAATCACGGGGAGATAGAAACAAATGGGCAATAGAAAGGTGCAATAAAGCAGGATTAATCAAACTGTGATTAATTCGGGATCAGATGAAACCCCGGTGCCAGCTCACCGGCCCCTCGTGTGGCCGCTGTTCCCTCTTGCTCCTTCTGCTAGCCCTTCCTCCTCCTTCCCCCCTGCTCTCACCCTGAGGGCACCCTCCTCCTCCAAGGATAAACCTGCGGGAGAGTTAATTGTCACATACACGGGTTTAATCACACTGTCCATCGCATCTGGGGGCCCGCCGGTAGCGATCCGTGACTAATTGTTGTGGTAATTTTTCAATCATTAACAGCAGCACATATGCCGCAGACAAATCCCAAGGTGCCTGCTAAACCCCAGTGACAAGCGGCCCGCGGGCTCCAGGAGGGCCGGCACACGCCTGGCCCCCGCCCCCCAACCCCATCAGTCACGCACGGTCATCAGTGCACACAGAGCCCCAGGACGTGTCCGGCTGCCAGGAGGCCCCAGGGGCCCGAGCGTGTCCGTCTATTCTTTGAAAGAGGAAGAGGAAAACGGGGGTGGGGGGGGGTGGGGATTAAAACTCCGTGTGGGACAAGTGGCCTAGGGCCTATTCTAAATTCCGTCGTTTCTCAGTCGTTTCTCATTTCGGGCGGGCTCCAGTGACGGTCTCCATGGCAACCACGGTGCTCACTGGGGCTCACAGGGCAGCTTCGCGGGGCTCAATTCTCTGGTGCGCCGGGGTCGGGCGGGGTCCCGGCACACTGGTGGGACCACCCCGCCCTAGGGGACGCTCCTGCTGTGAGCCAAGGGATCGGGCAGAGTCTGAGCAGCCGCACGGTTCAGCGAGTGCTAGTTTCCATTTCCCCTTTTCTAAGGCTCTTTGTTGGCTAAGAGCAAAGGGCCACTGGCATAACTATCTTAGAAAAAAAAAAAGACTAAATTTAAAATAGGTGGTAGAACAGGGCTTCTACTCAGTATTCGGTAATAACCTATGTAGGGAAGCAATCTGAAAAGAATGCAAAGAAATGGAGATATCTGAAAAAGATATATATAGATATATCTCCATTCTATGGACAGGGAGGCCTGGCGTGCTGCAGTCCATGGGGTTGCAAAGAATCGGACACGACTGAGCGACTGAACTCAACAGATTCTTTTTCAGATTCAGTTATAACTGAATCACTTTGCTGTATGCTTGAAACTAAGACAACGTTGTAAATCAACTATCCTCCAATGTAAAATAAAATTTAAATTAAACTTTAAATTCTAGAAACAGGCAGTACAGATAAAGTCGTGGGTATCGATCTACCAGAGGCATTCATCTCATATATCTTGCATGAAAGGAATAGTCAGGAGGAAATCAAATCTCCTGAGTTTTCCCTTTGGCTCCTCCTCAACACAGGAATGTTTGGGGTATTAGCCAGAGTAGGGAAAAGCCAGAGAAGGGTTCTTGGGCTGTGACTGAAATTCTGACTCTTCCTACGGAGTCTCAGGAAATCCCCTCTGTACCTCGTTTCCCCAAGATTCAAATAAGACCTACTTATCTTGGGCACTTAGCAGTGGATCACTGCACAAGGTCTCGGCAAGACTTAATTAGCCTGTGCCATTCGTTTTTAGCTCCTCAGATGAGAGCTGTTTGCGCGGCTCTGCTGCGGGAAACGAGAGGCCGGGCGCCCTCTGCTGCTGCTTCTGGGTTGGCCTCTGGGTGTCTGCCACCCGCCACCGCCGGGCGCACTCACTGCTCCCAGGCATCCTCACACTGGCGAGGAAGGAGCAGGAAGGAAGGTGCAAGGGAGGAGGAAGAGAAAACAGAGAGCAGGCTGACTGCCACCAGGGGGGCACCTGCCACCAAGGCGGCTGCTCAGAGCAGGGCGGGAAAGGTCCGCGAGAGTCCAGAGCGCCCGGCTCCGCGTCAGCAACGCACACCGAAGGCCAAGGAGGGAAAACGGAGAACGACAGGATCTCACCGACCATCTGTATTCTAGAAAAGCCAGGGGGACAGAGAACCTCGGTTATTTTAGATTTTATTCACATTAGCTCCTGAGTTTGTTTCTGGGTTTAGTTTGAACAGCTTTCCGGGTGGCTCAGAAGTCAAGAATCTGCCTGCCATGCAGAAGACGTCGGTTCAATTCCTGGTCTGGGAAGATCCCCTGGAGAAGGCAATGGCTACCCACTCCAGTATTCTTGCCTGGAGAATCCCATGGACAGAGGCGCCTGGTGGGCTACAGTCCATAAGGTCACAACTTAGCAACTGAACAACAGGAAACTTAGAGTCTAGTTTACAGCCTAATTTGCATCAGCTATAGGTTAATGCTCTCCTCCATCTCTTCATTTAGTTTGAACAAAGCCAGAACCACATGTCATAACACTCCATGAACAAATCCATTTTTGAGCCTAGATGCTCTTATTAACTCTCACCATGAACAAAATGTTATGCAGATGAAAAAGAAAACCATTTGACATGATTATTTTTCCTACATTCTGTAAATAATGACCCTTTTAATAACATTTGAACACCTGCAAATAAAAATTCAGTGCGGAGCTGACGTCGGACAGCAACTTTCTTTTAATAAAGAAATTCTGCTTCTTTATTAGAAATTAACTATTCTTGAAAGATGCTGGTAATGATAGTAGTAATAACAATACACTAAATAAAAATATATTCAAGCCTAAAATTCATTGAACTCTCGCTC